>JAADVF010000131.1:0-50890 GCA_023334555.1 Elongisporangium undulatum
CAACAGCAGAATGACGACGGACGATCGAAAAGAGGATCGCAGGTTCTGGGACAAAATGATAAGGACGCCGGTTGACTTGAGGTTTGTATGGGAGGAAAGTGTGGACTAATCTGATTAGTCTGGGGAAGAAATCGAGTTTGAGAGGGTTTACGGTCGACAGGGTACAGTGTACTAACATGATCATGATAGCAAATAGTCGTCGGCGGAGCCTTCACTGCAAGTCGAGGTCGTTGAATTTGAACCACTAGATGAACTTCCAGTAGTTGAGCCATTGAAAGAGATATTGTCGTTTGGTGGTGGCAAATCTTTCGGTGGTGGTTGGTCTGCAAAGCTGGAAAGCCTGGCCACAACTTGGCTCAGCTGCATTCGTTTCTTGGGGTCTCCACAACACATCTGCTTCACCAAATCCCACTGCAACTCCGTAAATTGCGGCGGCTTGGTAAGTTTTGGTTCACCGTTTTGGTCAAACAGTACACCATTCGCAACGTTATGAGCCACTTTAGCATCAGACAACCCAGGCCATAGATGATGAATCCCGGCCACTGCTTCAACGACGCACATGCCCAACGAATACACATCGCTCTCGAAGCTTGGGGCACATCCGTTCAGAACTTCGGGAGCTTTCCAACGCTCAGCACCAATGTTTTGATGGCTATCTGGCGGCTGCACTGCATCGCTTTGAAATTCTTTGATCAAGCTGAGCCCAAAATCGGTAATTTTGAGTTTTCCGTCACGGCCGACCAGCAAATTATTACACTTGAGATCACAGTGCACAATGCTGCAACGATGGAGATACGTGATCCCCAAGGCCGCTTCATGCAGTGTTCGCCATGCTTGGTGCTGGTTTCCTTTTCTCAGATATGTCTTCAACTCTGTCGCCTCCTCGCACACGAATGCTTGTTGGTTCTGCAAGTGACACGCGCCCAGCATCACAACCACGTGAGGGTGGCAGAGCTTGAACCAAATCTCGGCCTCGCGCATGAAGACAGCTTGATCACTCTCTTCTACTTTTTTGATCACCACACGTTTACTCATCCATGTGCCTCGGTTCACAACGCCGAAAGATCCTTTACCAAGAACACCCGATTCAGTATCACGCTCAATGAGATCGGGCGGAACGAACCACCGAGGCACTTTGACCGATGGGAGCGCTCGAATCTGTGCACACGCAGATGCGAGAACCTTTGATTCGATGAACTTGTAGCTTTGCAAGTGTTCTGTCAGCTCGTACAACAAGCATGTCAAGGTGTCTACGTCTTGGGATACGAGAACTTCAAGGTTTTGCAGTATGTCTTCAGAAAACCGTCTCATACGTTCTCTGCGCTTGCGTGTCCATTCCTCCATCCATCCCTTCGGTGAAGCTGTGCTCGATGTGTTTTCTTGCAATGCTTCCACTAGCAAATCTGCTTCACACAACATCGAATAGACAGTATCTTCGCGCTGTCGCTGGGCCCCATAATGTGTTGGACTCAACGCTTGGGTAACAAACTGCTGATGATGATGTTGGAAGCGCCCCAGAAGCGTAGAATATCGCATCAGAATTGACTTTCTGGAAAGCGTGTACCGGTGCAAAGTTGTGCTGGAATTCTCGTGCTTGACACCTCCAATCTGTGTCAGCAGACTTTGTATAGCGTGAAGTCGGTTGAAAACTTCGAGCTCAAGTCCTGCATCGGCGTCTGAGGATAAAGGCGGTGATTGTGACAACTTCTTGTCGATGTCGGATAGTCTGACAGTCGGGGTCAAGTGAGCTTGTAGCTTTTTCATTTTGACTGCTTCGATCGCTAGTATACCCTCCAATTCTGTAACGACCTCCAACATCTTCAAGCGTCTTCGATGGTTGTGATGACACATGCGGCGAACAAGGTCCCACTGCTGATCTGTGAATGAACCGTGTTTTCTTGGGAGAACGCCTGTCCGAATCAGCGCCGTCACATCTTCTCCACGTTTCATCTCGTCAGCAAAAGGAAAGACACCGGTGACAGCCTCAATGATGCACATGCCCAGTGAATACACGTCACTTGGACCGAAGGGCTTGCCGTTGCTTAAAACTTCACTGGCTTGCCAGCATATTCTCCGTGTCGAGGCGTCGCTTATACTGATTGAATCGGGCCCTGCGAGTTTCGCGGAACCATCATCAGTGACGAAAATGTTGCAGCCCATAACGGCTCCATGTACAAGGGAGCGATCAGCCAGATAGAGTAGTGCAAGAGCAACCTGGTGGATGGTTTTCCAAATGTCTTCTGGATGCTGCTGTAGATACAATGGAAGCAACATCTGGACAGGTTCCGTCACCATCATGACGTGACCAGGCTCATGGCATGCTGCGTACATCTTTAAAATATGGGGGTGGTTGAGCGGATACCACCTCAAAACTCCATATACGATGGCGCGGTTGCTGGTTGCTGGGTTTGATTTGAAGACTGTGATTGTTGATCCATTCCACTTGGCTTGATATCTTTGTCTATCGCACTCATAAAGTTCCGGCAGTCGTTCTGATGTGAATTCGATGTCGGATTTCGAAATATACCAACTAGGACACGCTTGTGGAGCATATCCTTTCGGAACACGGCCATAAAGCTCTCGGAGAGTTGCCACTGTCCAAATATGGTCCGAGTCCGATTGAGGCTTTGCACCACGCTGCTCCAAGTAGTCGACAACTTCGAAATGTCCGCCAAGGGCTGCGAAGTAGGATGGCGTACGCTGATGAAAATTTATCGCATTCACATCTGCTTTTTTTGCCACTAGGTACTTGATCATTTCCATATGCCCATTATTCGCCGCGAAATGAAGCGGAGTGCTTCCGTTCCAGTCGCAACCATGAATTGAAGCGCCATTCTCGATCAACAGCTGGACGACTTCAGCTTGCTCATGTTGAGCTGCTAAATGCAATGCCGTCTTACCGAGATTCGAAGTGACCTCAAGATTTGGGTTTTTCTTCAACAAACGCTCGACAATGATGTAATGACCTCGTTTAGCAGCCAACATTAAAGCGGTTAAGCCACCCAAGCTTTGGGCGTCCACATCAGCGCCATGTTCCAAAATAACCTGAGCCGTTGCCTCATGGCCGTAGTTGCATGCCAACATAAGTGGAGTCTCGCGTCCATCTCTGGTCGGCTCGCACTGTGCTCCAGCATCGAAAAGCAGCTTGACAAGATCGCTGAACCCAAAATGCGCCGCAATATGAAGCGGTTTCATGCCATTATGAGCAGTGCATGCAACATCTGCGCCTTTCGAAACAAGGAAGCGCACTTTATCAATGTGGTTTCCGGTGACTGCACTTAAGAGTGGTGAATTCCCTTGATCGTCTTGTACGTCCAGAGATGCTCCATAGTTCACACAGTGTTTCACAAGATCGAGAGACCCAAAGATCACAGCAAAATGAAGCGGCTTCGATCCCTTCGGAACCTTTTTGTGCATTATCTTGAGCTGATTCAAATCCATCAGAGAGTCAAGTATTTTTCGAACATCGTCAGCGTAGCCGAAGTAGCGAGCGCAGAGCAGCGGAGTCAGGCCATCGGGATCGCATACCCCACGACGAATAAGGAGCTGGACTGTCGCTTCAAAACCGTAATGCACGCTGCGTTCAAGCTCTTGCCGCAGATTAAAACAAGGGAGGAGGCGCTGGATCACTTCATGACGGTTCCATTTAACGGCACTGTTCAATGGATTCATGCCTTCCCAGAATTCCCGGGGTGCCACCCAGTCATGGCCAACGCAGTGCGTGTCAGCACCGACTTCCAACAGAAAATCGACAATCGGGAGATGGCCGCATGCTGCCGCCATAGTTAAGGCGGTCCAGGTATCTTGGTTGCACGCGTTGAGAACATTTGGGCCCCAGTCGTTGAATATCAGTTTTAATTTTGGCAAATCGTTGTCGCGCGCTGCTTCCACGAAGTCTTTGACAATAGCTTCGCTCATAAGCTGACACTTGATCAAGTTGAGAGAGAAGGAGAAATGCGCAGACCGCTGAGTCGGCATTGAATCGGAACAAGGGGACAGGAATCGAGCGAGAAAATCCACCAGGGGCGGTATTCTTGAGGTCCTCAGCATGGCCATTCTAGGAGGTATCGAGAGTGGGATATCAGACAAGGTATACAGTCAGGGTCCTTCCCGCCAGTTGGATATTCCCTTACGTGCTGTCTCGTCTCCAATCTCCGTGAATATCCAGTCTATTTCTTAGACTACTATGTTGTACAGGAAATGGAGTCCAACGTGTGGATGGCGAGGATTGAGATGCACAG
This sequence comes from Elongisporangium undulatum, assembly GCA_023334555.1. Lineage (NCBI taxonomy): Eukaryota > Oomycota > Peronosporomycetes > Pythiales > Pythiaceae > Elongisporangium > Elongisporangium undulatum. The sequence continues at coordinate 4,242 of JAADVF010000131.1, forward strand.
TGCCGACTTTGCGTTGAAGCCGTGAAGCCAGAGTCTGGACGACAACACAAATTCTCACAGCGAGTCGAAAGCATTGGAATCGACTCCCAGTACGAGTGACATATCCTCCCAACGCCCTAAAGAGCGCGAGGATCTCAGCAATGGCGTCCGCTATTGCCATCAGTGTGGTCACTGATTTGGGAACCACCGGTACTGAAACCCTCATAAAGTCCATTGTAACGCTCATCAAGGAGGTGCGCGGCAGCAAAGCGATATGTGAGTTGCTTGTGCGCGATATCGAGCACCTGCAGGACCAACTCGATGCGTTGGGAGATGCAGCGCTCGATGAGGCCGGACTGAAGGCGTTCAAGACGCTGCTGAAGGACCTGGAAGAGTTCTTTCAGAACCATAAGGAAAGCAGCCTGTTCAAGCGCTTCATCAGCAATGGGCGAGTGAAAGATCGCGTCAGGGAGTTCTACAGTCGTCTTGCTCGAGTGGAGACCATCTTGTTGATCAAAATAGTTGGAAGACAGAAGCAGAATCACGACGACGCGATGCTCAAGTTCAAAATATTGGAAGAAAATAATGGCAAACTGCTGTCCGAGTTCGAGCACTTAAACGAACGGCTGGACGAGGTGGATTGTGCGGCCAAACGAGATTTTGAAAATCAGCTGGAGGAGATTGAGAGACAAGTGGACGCTGACCCGCAGAGTTTCTTGGACAATCTTGGCGCCGCAAGTGTTGTGTCGCTCGCTGACCTTCAGAACGAGTTGAAGTATAACCGTGCCCAATTCACAAAAGAGATGAAAACACGAGTGACGAAAATACTGAAGAACATATCGAAACTCGTTGGAGATAGCGTTCCAGATGTCAAGCGTTGGTACATTTCCCGGGACGATATACAGTACTGCGAAGACGACCCGTTTGCTACAACCAAGCGCCAAAGCCTTTATCATGGAAGTCTCTACTCCGGCACAAAAGTGATGATCCAGGTCATTGAGGTGGACGCCAGCAAAAACCCAGAAGAGATACGAAAGCGTTTTGCGCGATCGGTACACAACTGGTTCAAGCTACGGGATCCGCACGTGCTGCCTTTGTACGGCGCCAACCCTTGTGGCTCGCCCCTTCTGATTGTCTCTGCGCACGCTGAGCACGGCAACGTTTTGGAATACTTGAAAAGCCACCCTCATCGCCTATGGCATGTTTTCACGGATGTCGCGCGGGGTTTATTGTGTTTGCACAAAAATTCGATGGTTCACGCCAATCTCAAGTGCAGCAACTTGTTGGTGAGAGCTCATGGCGTCGGCGTCGTCTCGGATTTTGAGTTTGCGTTTGTGCGCGACAAACCAGAATTAAGCCGCAAGCCGCAAACGCCTTCATATCACTGGAAGGCGCCTGAATGCTTTGAAATTCGCACAGAAGACCGCGATGACAATGCCACGTATGCGTCCGACGTGTACTCACTTGGCATGTGCCTGTTTGAAGCGATGGCAGGCGTCGTCCCGTATGCTGGCCTGCCACAACGTGAAGCTGAAAAAAAGATCTGTGGCGGTGAGCTGCCGCAGTGTGCCGATGGCAAGGTGACAGATGATGCGTGGTTGCTCATTCGCCGAATGTGCGAGCGTGATCAAAGCGCACGTCTTGGTTTAAAGGACATTATCTCGCGGATGACGGTATTGGCAGGCATGGCAGAGCGAGATTGGCAAGTGAAGTATTGCCAATGCGCATCCGAATTCTGTCCGGATTGTGGTGGCAAACGCAACATACCATAAGTATGCCAGACCACACCTTATGTTCAATTGATTTTCAGTAACTATCAGAATGGAATCGTTGCTTTGCAGGCCTGTGCTCGAAGAACTAGAGTAACAGGCAGTCGGACTATTCGAATGTAATGTATCCCTTCTTCGTAATAAGGAAGATTCCAATGGCGTCATAGCGTGTTCAAAATCACTCTGCTGCACGAGATAAGCACTTACATAATGCTTCCTGCCTTTGAATTGTTGAATGAATCCAGATTTCGTCCTCGATAGGGGTCCATGTACGGAACGATCACATTGTGTTGTATCGTTCCACGCTCAAACGTCCGGTGCCATTAATCTTTTTTTGTGTATGAACCGTCAGTATCGTTGCGGGGTGTTAATGTGTACTAGAGTACATTTCAACTCACGCTCGTGTGGAGAAGACACGTGAGTCACGTGACCAGCCTCAAGTATCGGCTTTCGACTCACGAGGCCATCGCAATTAAGGAGCGCGCTGAACCATTCGGAATGATAAAGTAGGTGTGCCGGGAAATCACCTCCAGCTCTTTTGAAAAAGTGGTTAAACTGCGGCCATTCGCTGGCTTCAACTGGCCCAGCAGCCTTCCAAACACAAAGCCAACAAACAGAACTGAGCCGCTGAGTGGCACTGGATCCTCTTCTCTTCTGGACCTTTGCTAGTTGCTTGTTGTACCAAAGAGCTGTTGGCAGGTGAGCCAGTTATCGTTGCTGCCAAGCTCAGATCCCGATTGGTCTAGCGGATTCTGCATCAACCTCAGCTGCGGGACCATGCTGGCGCTCTCCACCCACAGAATGGTCGGCCCAAAGGACGGATTGCCGTCGCAGAGCTGAGATCTTGTAGAGCTCGCCATCATACAGCGCGCGAAGGGCTATCGCGGTGTTGCCTCAAGCCGTCGTCGTCTCGTCCACTAGCGCCCAGATCGTGGCGCTCTGATTCATTTGCTGCAGCTCCGAGACGTCCGGCACATCGATGCTTGTGAGGCAGATGCTGGTCTTGGTCTTCTCGGTTCCCACAGCGTTAGTGGTCCATCGATAGCCAGAGCCACTGCACAGCGCCGCATGCTGCTGTGCTGGGCCAGAGAACCAGTTGTAGGCCGTCAGATCGCCTTGGACTTGCCATGGGCTTGCCTTCTGGTGACTGGCCAGAGCACACCCACGACGTGACTGGCATTCGAGACCTCGGCCTTGGTGTCCAACACAGGCGAGATGGAGCTGGAGGCAGCGAAGGCCGCCATCCACTGGGTCGCCTGGCGCCGGGCTGTCGTGTCATTGAGACCCCGCTTCAACGCGGCCACCTCCTTGGCTGCGTCTCTCCACTCGAGCCCAAATATGAGCGACATCATGAGTCCACAAATGAACATGAACGTAAAGAGGACCACGCACAGTGGAATCCCCATCAAAGCGGCCGGTGCAGCCTTTGCAGCAGCCTTGGCAGCAGTCTTGGCAATGGTACTTGCACGACGGCGGTGAGTGCCTCACGCATGCGGACATGCCAGACTTCTTCCGAGTGCAGCTCATGAACGAAGGTCTGAGCCGTGGACATCAGCTCGATTTCATTGTCGACTATGGCAAGCCGTACACGATCACAATCATGCGCAGTGACAATCGGTCGGCCATTTTTCACGTTGAAGACACCAGAACGGACGTAGTGCTCAATGCGGAGCAAGATCCGAGCGATCGGTCAGGATACATGCTCGGAAGTGCTGGTCTCAGGCCCAAATACTCGCAGCTTTTCTGATAGTAGCAGGCCCGTGAGTTCGATTTGAATTCACTTGGAATCCCCAACGGCCAAGACTTTGACTGGGACGTGAGTGCTGTCGTTGGTAGGGACAGGTCCCAGCCCAACTGTCACAAGTGTTCGAAGAGCCCCTCGACTCACTTTGGTGCGTTCTCAGTCTTTGATTGTCCATGAAGCCGTTAGTGTCGCCACCGTCTTCTTCGGAATCAACCACGCGCCGCCGTCGAGCCTGCTGCTCCGGTGAGCCAAGCGACGACTGCGCGAAGTTGTCCGTGGCATTCGTGGTCTTCGCGCTCGTCCTTTTGGTCTTTCTGGTCGTCAACTATGCCCTGAAGTCGAATACTTCAAGCCATGAGGTGATCGCCTTGAAAAAGGAGCTGAGCCATTCAGTGGCCCAGCAGCAGGCGACACAGTGGATGGCTGCGTTTGCTTCGGCCAGCGCCATCTCGCTCGTTGTGGACGGCAAGCCCGATGCTTCAGCTGCCAGCCATATCGTTGGCGTGCTCTGGCCCAGTCAGCTGAAACAGGACCACCTCAAGACTAACCCGTGGCAAGTTGATGGTGATCTGACGGCCTACAACTGGTTCTCTGGCCCAATGCAGCAGCACATGGTGCTTCGCAACGGCAGCGGCTACCGATGGGTGACCAACGGCGTCGGTGCTGAGCGCATCGTGTCCAGCTCCTGTCTGAGCCATCAAGAGATGCCGGACTTCGCACAGCTCCAGAAGATCAACGGGAGCGCAACGCTCTGGGATCCCGAGAGCAACAAGTCCACGATCGCTCTGCGCGTTCTCTACAATGGCGAGCCGTTCAGGATCACAGCCAAGCGCCATACTGAACCGTCGGACGATCCGGTCATTCTCCAGGTTGAAGGTGCTCGGATGGTCATGCAACTGGGTCTGGTCCAAGATCCACGCGAGCGACCGGGATACATGCTGGCCAGAACTGGGGGCTGGCCCAAATGCCCTCAGCTGTTCGATACAGCGCCTTCTTCCACTCAAGTGCTGACCCAAGAAGCGCTCAGCGTGTCTACAGAGCCGTCTGAACAAGAGATTCCGTTGCCTCTACGCGAGTGGGTAGCCCAGCAATTGCGACGTGATGACCACGAAGCCATGGAGCTGGTTCAGCGGACGCTGGAAGCGACAGCGTCTTGCGGCTGCACGCAGGGCCAGAAGAAGTGTCTGTTCATCCATGGTATCGATGTGAGCGAAGACGTGGGCGTGGTCGACAGCTTTCCAGATTACTGGGGCTCGGAGCTTGGCTCCAAACTGCAGTGCTGCTCCGACGTCAAGTTCACGCAATTCAACACGATGAACGCCTCGTGGTACGACCGCGATCTGGCGCGGCGCATTTGCACTGCGGCCACTGCAGTGGACAACAACCAGACGTACAAGCTCTCGAACAGTAGCAATGCCACCACGGAGCTCAAGACTCCTTCGACGCTCAAGAACATGGTGCTGATCACGCACTCGGCCGGCAATCTGAATCTGGCAGCCGCCTTGTTCTACGGCGACTGCCGTCTCGATGCCAATTCCTCAAAGTGGATCGCCATCGAAGGCCCCATGAACGGCACGCACACGGCCAATCAAGTGATCATTGACTGCAATTCGTCCCAGTCGAGCATCTTGCCCGTGGTGAAGCACGACATCCTGCGCTGTCCGCCGACCAATCTGGCCAAGTCCATGGTGGTGCCGGGCATGCCGCCGTCGACTTCCTGTCTGGACAAGCTCTACGCCCTGGCTCAGCGCACGTTCCGAGAGCACGTGAACTCGAGCATGTGCGGCGTGAGTCCGTTTGGCATCCTCTCGCCCAGTTCGCTGGAGATGGAGGCGGCCAGCAAGGCCTCGCATTTCAACACGAGCGAGAACGACGGAGTGGTGACGTTTGACAGCTGCCGTGGCGGGCTGGATCCGGCTCTGTACCAGACAACGTATCGCAACGCATTCTACAAGGCCGATATTAACCACGACGATGGACGGTTCATCAATGGAGACGGCTTGAGCCAGAACAAGCGGCCGATGGATTGGCTTCAGTGCCAGTTCTGACCGCGATCCATGTACAGGGAGAACGTGGTAGCGAGTTGGAAGTACGTCTGAATGGAGCTGTTGCACATCAAATCTCTGGTCTGAGACTGGGCAATAGGCCACACAAAGAATCGAGATCGCTGTTTCATATTCCTCAGTCATTTGTTTCGCCATTTCGCAGCACCTTCAATGTGAAACCAGTTGTATCGCTGGCTGGAGGAACAATGCGCGACGCGTTGACGATCGCGCTGTTTGCTGCCCACGGTCGTGGTCATGATCACAGTGGACGGGATCAAACCAGCAGTAGAACGAAAACACTTGCGCCGTGAAGTGGCCGATTTGAAGGGCAAGCGTGATCAAACAACAGCCCAGCACCAGCTGGGGGAGTGGATATCGGCATATCGCTGCATTTACTTCCGTCTCGTTCATAATGGACAGCAAGCTGGATGCCTCAACTTCCAGCCATATCGTGGGCTTGCTTTGGCCGCGTCATCATGTTAAACCTGAAGACCAGAAGACGAATTCGTGGGAGGTCGATTGTGATCTGACAGTGTACAAATGCCGTCCAGGTTCCAAGAAGCAGCATCTGGTGAAGCGCAATGACAGTGATTATCGCTGGGCAGAGAATAGTGTTGCCGTGAAGCAATCCCTGACACAATGGACCTGCCGCCGGACTTCTCCCACAAGCCAAGAAACCATCACCTGAGACAGCTCGGCTGTCTACTCTACGATGACAAGCCGTACAAACTGACTCCCATGCTCAATCCGGATCTTTCGAGAGAAGACCACTGAAATCACTGGTCTTCGCATTGAGAATCCCACGATGGTCTTGCAGCTGAACATGGTGAAAGATTCACGCGAGCAGTCGGGATTGATGCTGGAGAGCGACCATAGTTAGCCCAATTATCCACATATTGTGCCTAAGAGTCTGACGACGTGAGATCTTTGATAAGTGGATTTTAGCTGATGTAGGCATCGTTGGGGGCGAAGCAAGAGTCAATAGTAGACTCTGAGTTCCATCGCTTCGGTCAATTCCGCATCATAGTGCTCGCTCGTTGTGGGAAACCCTGTAGCATTTGTCTCCAATGAACCCTATGCCATGTTCACCGTCTGGGTTCATTGGACCAAAGCCTCAGGCAATACTGATTTGATGTGACCAGTCGATGACCTTGGAATGTTCTCTCAGAGACTGTCGTGGGCGACACGACGCAGTCCAAACAGAATTCTCCCGATCGCTCTCATTCTCCAATCCTCCATGAAGTCGGCATTCGTAAAGGCCCATCCACGCCGCTGTCTCCACGTAACGATGACTGTCGTGCAGACTGGTACGCTCGTGGATGGTACATCTTGTTTTATGTCGCGTTGGCTGGCTGCATCGCCTACGGGATTTACGGTGATGTGATGTTTCGTCGAGAGTTGCACGAGCTGAACTCCACGGCCCAGCGTCATGTGACCGAGTGGCTAGCGGCATTCGCTTCGGCCAGCTCGGTTTCACTCATGGTGGACAGCAAGGCCGACGCCTTGGCCGCTGCTCATGTTATGGGTATGTTGTAGCCCAAGGCAGGACAACAGAAGACCAATACATTGGAGTTCGACGGTGATTTGATGGCTTACAACTGGTTTCCCGGCTCGGCGTTGCAGAACGTGGCGCTGCGTAACGGCAGTGGCTATCGATGGTCGGCCAGCTCTGAAAATTACGAGTCTAGTTCCTGCATCGCACGTGCGGAGATGCCAGACTTTTCCCAGCTGCAGCGGATGAACGAGAGCGCCACTATCTGGAAGGAAGACGCGTGCGCAGTGCTGGACAAGACCATGATCGCTGTGCGAGTGATCTACGACGGAAGACCGTACAAGATCACAGCCACGCTTGACAGTGAATTCCTGACGAACGGGCTGACGGTTCTTCGGATTGAAAACTCCACGATGGCCATGCAGTTGGCCATACGGAAGGACCCAAACGATGGATCTGGTCCTGCGCTCGGCAATGCAACTGATTGGCCCAGCTGTCCCCAGCTTTTCGATGCTGACGAGTGAGATCCGACAGCCAGATATGGAGCTTTTGTATAGGAGCTTGGCTGGATTGAGTGAGCGTTGCTGAGAGTCAATCGATTGTGTTTTTCCGTTTGCATCTGCTGATTGTTGTTTACGATTCACTCACTTGACTGACGAAGTGCAGCTCCTGGTAGATCTCCATGGTCATGAAGCTCATGTGGCTGCGCAATCGCTCGCCGTCTGATGCTGAGACCAGAACGCATGGGATTCGGATGCTGAGCCACGCGCTTGATCTGTCCTGCTCCAGAAAGCGCGTTCGTGCTGGGCTGGGCGCGGCCGAGTCTAATGTTTGAGCCGCTTCCGTTGCATGAGGACAGTTCAACTGATTGGGTAAGCACTGCTCTGTATCAATGACGATGGCGCCCACGGCTCCTGCTTGTTGTGCGCGTCGCACTTTATCTGCAATACCCACCTGTGGAAGCAAACGAAGCGTATGTGGTCAGCAGACCAGCACTAAGTCCATTGTATCCCGACTAATCAGGCCACTCACTCGCCTTCCCGCGGTGGAACAGAGCGATCCTGTTCCGGAGCTCATCCTGGTTCAGCAGAGTGTACGAGCCATCGTTCGGCACAGCGTAGATGAGCTCTATACAGAACAATAGCATCGCATTAATTATGATTGGAGGACAGAGGATGGCAACGTTCCTTCCTACCTGAGCGAACCGAGTAGTCTGTGGGATTGAAGGCGATTTCTATCACAGGCACTAGAGAAGAACGTTAGCACTCACACGCAGCTGAGTTCTCCATGACGAATGCGCTTTGCCTACCGAACGTCCCTTCGCGTCGTGGATCGGAGCACGAGACGCAGATCTTGAGGCCCTGGTTGTGCGCCAGAGCAACCTGCAGCTGAGGCGCTGGAGGCGACTGTGGGGCTCTTGATCTCTGGCGGTGGCGCAATGGAGCGGCTCGGATCTCCCCGAGCCAGAGAGCGCAGAGCAGCAGCAGCGCCAGCAAGAGGCTCGATCGCATGGAGGAGAAGAATACCGTAATCGCCAAAGGTCACGCCGGATCGAGCCGGAATGGATACACTTGGTGTACGCATACACCAGATTCCATGCACTTTCTAATCAATCGGCCAAAGATGCAGCTCTGGCCCAAGTCCATGGGCATCCAGGCGCTGTCCACGCAGCGAGCGCTGCTGCCGCCCTTCAAGACCGCTCTGGTACGCGTCCTGGTACCGAGCTATGTGATGTGGCTGACGCAATGCCCGGGTTCTCTCTCCAGCTCTGCTTCGTGGTCTGTCTCTGGGACTTTGTGCTGGAGATCCAGGACCCACCGGACTGCAATGCGCACTGGAGTTGGCGCACGTGGCTCTTGATCGCTCCCCACTCGACGCTGCTGCTGCTGTATATGCTGCAGTTTGTGCTCGCTGTGTGCTACAACACGCAGCTTCACCTGGCGGTAGGACATCCATTCGACTCACAAAGGGCTGGCCTTTCCATCATCAGACGCACTCTGGTTCTGTAGATCGTGCTCACGACGGCTCTGGTGCTGCCTCTCGTGGCAATAACGCTCGTACTGACAGGCTTCCGCATGGGCGTGAGTCTCTGCTGCTGCTCGCGGCTCTTTTGCCCCATGGCCGTGCCCAGTGACGCGCCTCCGGACCCAGAAGCCTGCAGCCTCATCTTCCACAACTGGTAATGTGTTGCGCCTTGTACTGACCAATGGCTGGCTGACGCTCACGGTCTCGAGTCGTGTGATTGCAGCAACATGGCGTTCGTGCGCAAGATCGCCCACTTCTTTGGCACCACGGGGCTGCTGTCGCCACTCGCAGCGCTCTTGTTCGCCAGCCTCTCAAGTCTGAACCAACGGACGCTGGGCCAGCAGCTTAGCCGCGCGTTCCTCCACAGATAGAGAGAGAAACACCACCACCAGTAGCACCAGTCGTTCGCTCAGTTACCTACTGCTATTGACGTTATAGACCTCACATGAGCTCCATGTCTTCCACTTCGCCCTCTTCCAGGTCATCAGGGTCCTGGTGGCCACCACTTGCGGCCAGTGCAGTCGCCTCAATGATGGTCGCGAGTGGTGGCTGCGTCGTTGCGGTTGCGGTCGTGTCCAGCGTCAGATCGTCCAACCTCAACTGTGCGATGGTCTTCTCCATCACCTGCTTGCGCTGGTACCTGATGCGCTTCTTGGCCTCCTTCTTCTTGCGGTTCTCGACCTCGTAGATCGTGTCGTACGTCTCCTTGGGCACCTGCTCCCGAAGCAGCGAGAAGAACACGCCGCCCGTCGATCGGCGTCGCGGAGCACGCTGCTGTGTGGCTGGATCCACAACCTCCAGGAACTTGTCGGGCGCGCCGCTGGCGTGAGCCTGGACGCGCTGGCCACCCAGCTTCTCCAGCCGCAGCGTCTCTTGCAGCAGCGCCCACGCGTGGTTGGGGCCGATTGTGCGCACCACGCGATGCAGCAGCGCCTGCTTGGGCTCCTTCAGAGTCTCTGATAGCACGCGCGGCAGGTCGGCCGCAGGTGGTTGTCGTAATTGCCGCTTCCGGCGGTTGCGGCGCTTTGAGGACGACGGTGGGCCATGCGGCTGCGGATGATCGCGTGGTGGCTGCTCGTGGTCGTGGTCCATTTTACAAAATGTGTGTACCCCAATTGCAGAGTGTACCCTTCTTTGGTTCAAAAGCGTAACCTGTTTTGGAAAGTTATTCAAAGGGAACGGTAAATTACCAAGAGGCAAGCACCACAAGTTGCCGCAGCAAAGATGATGCGGCCGCACCTGTGGACGCGCACGACCGCACTGCGTCAATCGCAGTCGCAGTGGCGGGTTCTCTCGAGCGCGACCACACGCAGCCCTGTGGCACTGCGGTCTATGCTATGGATCCCAACAGAGAAGGAGATCCCTGCGGATGCGGCCATCCCTAGCCATCAGCTGCTGGTGCGCGGCGGCTTCATCCGCAAGAGCGGCCACGGCGTGTACACGTTCCTGCCGCTGGGCAAGAAGGTCATGCGCAATCTGGAGCGCGAGATTGACGCTGAGATGATGGCCATCGGCGGCAACAAGCTCGACCTGCCCGTCATGATCCCGGCCGAGCTCTGGAAGCAGTCGGGACGCTGGCAGACGCGCGGCCCCGAGCTCATCACGTTCGCGGACCGCCGCGACGAAAAGTACGCGCTGGCCCCGACCCACGAAGAAAGCATCACCAGTCTTGTGGCCAACCACTACACCAACAACGCCGAGGCCGCGTCTTTGCGGCTGTACCAGGTTGGCCGCAAGTTCCGCGACGAAGTGCGGCCGCGCTTCGGCCTGCTGCGCGCTCGTGAGTTCGTCATGAAGGACATGTACTCGTTCGACACGACCTTCGACCGCGCTCTCGTGACCTATGAAGACGTGGTCGGAGCCTACCGCGCAATCCTCAAGGACCGGCTGAAGCTGCCGATCGCGCAGGTGGAGGCCGACTCGGGCAACATTGGCGGCAACCTGTCGCACGAGTTCCACGTGGTGGCCGACGTGGGTGAGGACGCGTTGCTGTCCTGCGGCCACGAGACCTGCGGCTACGCGGCCAACGTGGAGAAGGCCCAGGGCAAGTTCCCCAGCCTTGAGCAGACCCAACAGGTGGCCGAGGCGGCGCTTGTGGCGCTGGTGCAATCTGCACGAGTGCTCTTGGCGCAGGGCGAAACGGCCGAGGCCTGGAAGCTGCTGGTCCAAGCGGCTCAGCATGAACAAAGCGACGTCACGTGCGCGTTGCTGCGGGAACAGGCCACGGACGATGAGAAGGCCGAGGCCGTGCGTCGTGTGGCCCTGGTGCTGACTCGCGAGGACCGTGCGGTGAACGAGCTGGCGCTCAAACCGTTCTACAACGACGAGGAGCTGGAGCCCATCAAGACGCTGCCAGAAGAGGAGCTCCAGACGCTGGTCCAGCACAAGGCACTGCGCGTGTTCATCGACGACTCGCTGCAGAGTCTTGACTCTGCGTCCCCCATCGTGGCGCTGGCCCAGGAGGCGTCCTCAGTGGCGGCCGAGTGGGGCCAGTTCCGCCTGGCCGAGGTCGGCGACGGCTGCCCACGCTGCGAGCACGGCCACTTGGAGGCCAAGCGCGGCATCGAGGTCGGTCACGTGTTCTACCTGGGCCAGAAGTACTCCAAGCCGTTCAACGTGACGTTCACGGAGCACGACCCGGAGACCAAGCAGACCGTGAAGAAGGTCATGGAAATGGGCTGCTTCGGCCTCGGCGTCTCGCGCCTGATCGCAGCGGCCGTCGAAGTCTCGCACGACGCGCACGGCATCGTGTGGCCCGTGGCGCTGGCGCCCTTCAAGGTGCTGGTCATGGCCATCGGCTGCAAGAAGCAGGACGACCCCGTGGCCCAGGCGGCCACGTCCATCGCGCGGGATCTGGTCTCGCAGCAGGTCGGAGACCTCACGCACGAGGACGTGCTGCTGGACGACCGCTGGGCCGAGAGCCCGGGCTCCAAGCTGGCCGAGTCGGAGCTGCTGGGCTACCCATACCGTGTGGTCGTGGGCAGGCGCTTCGCCAAGGAAGGGCTCGTAGAGGTGCAGACCCGCGCCACAATGGCCAAGCACTTCATGGCGCCACAGGATCTGCACGCGTTCTTCCAGGAACGCCGCAACGAAGGCGAACTATAGAGAGAGACCAGAGACCGATCGTAAGCAATGGAAGGCTTTGTTGGTGACAGGTGTGAGTCCTCAATCCTTCTTCTGGGAGGGAGCCTAGGCAAGGATGCGCTGGCCGTCGCTCGTGGTCATTTGTATTGTGGCGCACAGATCGTAGATGTGTTTGAGGTCCAGGTCGATGGACAGCTGGCCGAACGGCAACGCAGGTGACTGATACAGATCTGCAGGCCCAGTGGTGGTATCACTTGGCGCTGGTCTGTGGTAGCGATCGCCAGCGCGTGCACCTGGACAGTGTATGTCAGACCTTGTACAGCGAGTGCAGAGAGAGAGAGAGAGAGAGGAGAGAGAACGCGTAGGCCGGTATCGGATGCATCAGCGGAAGCTGAGTGATCAAGCCCAATGTCGCCTCGTGCGGCTGACTAGGCTTCCGATTCATGATCGACGACTTCAGCACCGACGACCAGATCCGGCAGCTCGGTCAACAGCAGCAGCAGTTGAGCGAGAACTTCAGACAGGCGTATTCCATGAAGAGAGGCTGCGGCGTGTCCTCGCAACGAGGGCGCTGTAGCCGGCCGCTCGAGTGGTTCTGCTTTAATCATGACACTGAGTTGATGTGTTGCCGAGATCTAAAGCTGAGTAGGGGTCCTTGAAGTTGGGTCGAGAACATACTACTGACTACTGGGTGCACGCGTGAAACAAGGATGCGTATCTTCGATCGACCGGAGAGTTTCCAGCTCACGCCCTGGCGCTCGTACCACTGAGCTGGGGCATCTCCTGGCGCTTGCTCGATCAAGTTACTTCGCGGAGCGCTGTTGTGCGATCTCTGGTTCAGCCTGTCGCCGGACGAGCTTTCATGTGTCCGAGGCGGCGCGCTGCTCGAGATCGCTCGACTCGTTATAATGGCCATTCGAGTCGGCCGGCTGCAGTTCTCTGCAGTCGCACTCGTGGTGGCCAGCCAGTAGCGTTCTCATTACGGCGCGAATACTGGCCACTGTGCTTTGTTCGCTTGCAGCTTAGTTCTGCAGTCGTTTCTCTCTCTCCGGCTTCGGCTTGCGCCGTGTGCTCTGCCTCTGTGTCGTGTCAAGAAGTTCGCTGCGTTTCCCTGATGGATTTGGCTTCCTCGGTCCCCATGCTCCCACAGAGACGCCATGACCGCGTCCGGACGCTCACAGCTCAACACGGTGTCGCTGCTTTGCTGTAGCATATGGCGTTAACAGCGCCATGGAGTACTAGACTGACTGCAGTAGTGCAAATGCGTCAAGGAGAGTGTCAATTGATGTGTGCTTAGAGTGCCTAGTCCTTCTTCTTGGCGATGACTGCCGGCTTGGTGAGCACAACCTTGAGCAGCAGCAGCGTGTAGGCGGCCACGACGAGGCCCGCGAGCGTGAACTGCAGGCTTTCGCCCAGCTGGGACGTACCCCAGTTGCCGCTGTAGAGGCCGTAGACGATCGAGGCGCCGCCCAGAAGGAACGAGATGGTGCCGCCGATGCGGTGGCCCGGGTTCTTCCACTGCCAGTTGTTCTTCTTGCCCGCGAACGTGGACGCCACGCCCTGTTGACGAGAGAGACAAAGCCCAGTGTGTTAGACCAGAGAGAGAGAGAGACGGCAGCGGCAGCAGACAACGTACGCCCAGCATGTTGAGCGTGATCATGGTGCTCGTGGCGCCAGCGATCCACGAGTGCGTGGACGTGAAGTGGGGCTTCTCGTACGCCTCTTTCGTGGCGTAGGCCGCAGCGCCAGCCACACACAGCAGCACGAGCGCCAGCGTCTGGAAAGCGGCATGCAGCTTCACTAGCGTCACGCTACACACATCAAGCAACACAGCATCAGTCTCAGCCGCCGTGAGCTCCCATACAGGGCGGAGGGACGCACCGCTTGGCGTGGTCCGTGGTGGTCTTGCGCACCGTCATGGCGTACAGCGCACTGGAATACAGAGAGAGACGCGTGAGCATGCAGGCGACTGGTCAAGATCCATGGCCCAAGGGAACATACGCAGGCATGCAGAAGAGAAAGGCGACCGCATTGGCGGCCGGGTGCAGCGCGAACAGCGACGGCTCTTGCGCGCAGCGGCTGAGGATCACGCCCAGCGGCGCGAGGAAGAGCGGGGCGAGCACGAGCAGCATCTTGGATTCTGGTGGTCCGGTCGAGTTGGATTGTGAGGAGCCAAAGACCAGACGCGCGCCATTGGGAGTCTGGGTACGGAGTACTTAATCCGTTTCCACAGGGTATATAATGCTACAGGATTTTAGATTGCAAAGAACCAATGATCATGCGTGTCAGTTGAGTGGTGTATTGGATTTGACAGGTTTCCCGCACAAATGACGTCACGCACGGCCAGCCACACGTGCCACAGGATCCAAGAGCCACGCCATCACCTCACGTGAGCTGGTCACTGCGGCTTGGCCTTGGCCGGCGGTGCTTTCACGTAGGATCTGACCAGCAGCAGCACGTGGGCCAGGACGATGCCCCCAGAGATGAGCTGCTGCTGAACTGTCCCAAAGGCCTGGACTCCCCACGCGTCCGTCTGGACGCCATAGACCATCGTAGCAGCTGCAGACGCAGGCAAAATGGAGGCAGTGATGTCTAGCTAGTTACAGCAGCAGTGGAGTACAGAGGAAATGGTGGACGCACCGGTGCCGACGTAGATGAGCGTGCCGAGAGAGACGTGGGTCTCGTCCTTCCACTGCCAGTTGGATCGCTTGCCTTCAAACGTGAGCAGAAGCCCCTTGATGCCGATGACAAGGTCAGTCTGTGTCTGCGGGTCTTGTGGTCCAGTGGCTATTTGAACAGCGCACCTGGAAGACGTTGAGTAGCAGGAAGAGCAGCGTCGTGAGAGCGCCCCACGAGTGGACAGACGTGAAATGGCCCAGGCCCTGGGCTCTCTTGGCCAAGAACACGGCCGTTCCAGCGATGGACATGAGCAACATGGCCGCCAGCTGCAGGTACAAGTGCCACTTGGTCATGCGCGCGCTGTATAGGCCAAACAAGCGACGCCGGATGAATAACAACAGCCACACAGCCACACAGCCACAGTATGCAATGCACTGGAGTTGTACCGTGTCTCATGGTCCATTACGCTCTTTCGCAGGATCATGAGGTACCAGGCGCTGGACGCAGAGACAGCGTGAGTCAGCGCGCAAGACCCACACGTGAGAGTGAGTGCGGCTACCTGGGCGTGCAGATGAGGAACGCCAGCGCGTTCATGGCTGCATGCAGACCCAGCGGTGTCGCGTCCTGCACGCAGCCCAATAGGATCAGCGCACATGGCGCCAGGAACGCAGCAGCGAGCACCGCCCGCTCCATTAGAGTCTGGCTGCTGGTTCAAGCTGATGCTTGTTTACGGTGTTTACGTGATGGTGTCTTGCAGTTCGGAGTCTGAGTCTGATACTACGTTTAACCTAAACCAGTATTGATGCGCATCAAAATTCTTTGGCCAGCTGCTTGGGCGGCTTGGCGAAGGCCGATTTGACCAGAAGCAGCGTGTACCCAGACGCAACGAGCGCCGCCAGCGTCAGCTGCATGCGCTCGCCCAGGCGCGTCGTGCCCCAGCTGCCGCTGTAGAGCCCACTGACCACGGAAACGCCTCCAAGAACGAACGACAGCTTGCCGCAAATGCGATGGACAGGATTCTGCCACTGCCAGTGATCCTTCCTGCTCATGAACATGGACACGACGCCCTATTGCATGGAAAGCCAGAGCGTCAGAGCACAAGCGCATTCAGCCGTCTGACTGCAAGCCACGTACGCCTAGCAAGGTTATCGTCATCATGACGCCCGTAGCGCCTGTGATTTTCGAGTGCGGCGTTGTGAAGTGAGGCTTCAAATTCGCGTTCTTCACTGCGTAGACGGCAGCGCCAGCCACGGTTGGCAGTACGAGCGAGAACGTCTGAAGCGTTGCGTGGAGTTTCGCGAGCTTCACACTAGAGATCCAGCTCTATCAGAGTCCGGCAGCTGTCGACGCTCGATGATGCGCAACGTACCGCCTGGTGGGGTCCCTGGTTGTTTTGCGCTCGGCCATGACGTACAGAGAACTGCGTCAAAGGAGTGTGAGCTAGAGCCGTAACCAGTGTGTGATCTGTTAGACGTACGCTGGCATGCACAACAGGAACGCCGTGGCGTTGGCGGCTGGATGCAGCGCAAACAAGGAAGGATTCTGCGCACAGCGAGCGATGATCACGCCCAGAGGCGTGAGGAAGAGCGGTGAGAGCACCAGCAGCTCCGGAGTCTTGACCATCTCGCTTTGGATTGGATTGTGGTCTCTGCATTCTGCTGGTTCATGTTGGTGGTGAGCAGAATGATGGTGGCGTCTACGCCTAAGTTGGTGGTCAACAACCTTTAGAATAAAATCTATATATGTTTTGAGAGGTTCAACTGCTGCAGAAGGACGGGATTTCAGCCGAGTATTGAGCCACAAGCTCTGGTCCTTCGTAATACGCGACGTGGCCTTCGGCCTCAGACTCTTGGCATCAAGCAAGTCTCTCAAATGGTGTTTGCCACTGGAGGCGGTTCAGCTCGTGCTCTTCCATAAGATACTTGGCAGCCAGATCCAATGGCTGGGTTTACGAATCCGTTGGCTGTCACGCGACACTCACACTGTCCAATTCGCTTTTAACCTCCTGGATACGGAGAAGTGAGGTTGCAAGGGGCATGACCATTCTCAACGGACGAAATAATTGGTTCAATGACTGTGCGTCTGGATCGGTGTAGCTCGATCGCATTCCCTCAGAACCCCTCCGTTTCCCCAGAAGGACCAAATTCTGTACGACCAACAACAAAGGCCCCCCGGAGGTTCCACCTCCCAAGAGCGTAGATGACCAACTCGGGGTCTTGCCAGCTTCCTGTCCATTCATTCTGCATTGCTGGCTGGCCGCTGATTCATTTCGCACTTATCCAAGTGAAAAAAAAGAAAGATCTCTCACAGCGGCCGCTGGCAGAACCCGAATTCTTTCCTGGACCAAGAGACCAGCGGAGCGCAAGATCGCGATCCTTCGGAGCTGAGGCACTCACTACTTTGGAATCTTCTCCATCCAAGACCAATGAAGACCTGGATCCTCTTCGTGGCCACTGTGGCTCTTGCACTCGCGGCTTCCAACGCGAATGCGGCTAATCTACGACAATTGAGCCAAAATGTTGGCAAACACTCCGCCACATCGGTCTCTGTGCGTATGGAAGGCCACAAGAGTGTGAAGGCACGAATGGAGGGCCACAAGACCACGCCATCTAATATGGAGACCCACAAGACGACTACGCAGGCCAAGATGGATTCGCACAAGGCGACTACGCAGCTCAAAATGGAAGGCCACAAAGTCCAAGCGAGGCTGGAGGTCGCTCATGTCGCTGCGACATGGCACGCCTTCAAGGACGACGAGGAACCGGCTGCCTCAATTTCACCGCAAGCTGTAGTCACTACTACAACTCCGACTACGGACCCAGATGCACGCACCGAAGAAACAGCCACGAGCGCGCAAGAAGAAGTAATCTCGGGGGGAGGCGAGGAGACGCGTTGGAACCCAAAACTAACAAAGATGACATTCGGTTCAATTCCAACATATGCCAAGTATCAACTGAACAACAAAAACGATTACTGACCTGCCGGTTTGGTGTGAGGTTCACCGTTCTCATTGCATTCTCAACGCTCGAGTTTCATTGGCCATGCAAGGATATACAGCTTCTTGAATCGAACAGCATCGTTGTGTGTTGCATTGCTTTGCTGCTGTTTGTACGGCTCTCATTCTTCACTGTTCGTGTATTTCTTTGAATGGTGATGCTATGAGCTTGGCTTCAACTGGCCATGAACTGACTGCAGTTAGTTGCAGGAGCGTCTACTCGCAAAACGACCAGACTTTGAGAAGTTGATCACGATCTATTGAAGAGGCTACTCATTTCAGTGTCTTTGGGCCTAAGGCTGGCCTGGTGCGCACTGCCTTGACGAGAAGCAGCGTGTATCCGGATGTGACCAGCGTGGTGAGCGTGAACTGCGTGTCCTCGCCCAGGTATGTCGCACCCCAGTAGCTGTAGATGCCGCTGACCATCGAGACGCCGCCGAGAAGGAACGACAGAGTACCACCGATGCGGTGCACTGGATTCTTCCACTTCCAGTTGACTTGTTTTCCCAAAAACGTGGACGCGATTCCCTGTTTACAGATGATACAACGTCAACATCAACAGCTTTGCGGAGGCTCACGTAGGAGTCATGTACGTATGCCAAGCAGCGTGATTGTCATCACAATCGACGTGGCCTTGGCGACTCGAGAGTGTGGAGAAGCCACATACAGCTCACCAGACGCCTCTCGATGCGTAAGCGGCAACACCAGCCATTACGGGCAGTACGAGAGTCAGTGTCTGGAGTCTGGCATGCAGCTTCACGAGCTTTTCACTGTCATTCAAACGCAAACATCAGAGACTGACTACCACTGGACCATGCCTGATAGTGCTCAACAACCCACCTCTTCACTTCATCCTCTGTTGTTTTGCGCTCTGCCATGACGTACAAAGAGCTACGTCACCACAACAGAGAGAATGAGTCACAGACATTGTACTGTATAAATGACCCTTGCGACGTACGCTGGCATGCAAAACAGGAACGCCGTGGCGTTGGCGGCTGGATGCAGCGCGAACAAGGAAGGGTTCTGCGCGCAGCGAGCGAGGATCACGCCCAGAGGCGTGAGGAAGAGCGGTGAGAGCACCAGCAGCTCCGGGGTCTTGACCATTTGGATTCGGATTGGATTATGGTCTCGTTCTGGCGGTCTGAAGTTGACCAGCAGAATGATGGTAATGAGCTGAAGTTGCTGGTCAACAACCTCTATGTTCACATGCGTATGCATTTAGAGAGGTTGTTGACCAGCAATCCGCCAGCCGCTTTCAAGGGTAATCACGAGATTATTCAGAGCTCAAGGTCTGGAGCCGCACGCTCGAGGCCTTGGTAGAACGCGCAGTGCTTCCTTCGTTCGTCTGCGCCAGCATCTACATGGAATTGCCAGTGAACAGATTGAAGCCTCAGCGATTGAACATGGTGGAGACACTGCATGGATACATCAATGGCTCACCCCCGCCCAACGCTTGAACCCAACCGATGATGCAGATGACGAGATGCATTGATGAGCCGATGCAATCAATTGGAAGCGTGAATCCCCTGCGTGTCTGTCCCACGTCTCCTATCCGTAACCCACAACAGCAGCTTGATGCGCTTGAGTACTGGGCCGCTATGATAGCATGGGACTGACGTCTTCTTCCGTCTGCTAGTTGAATAGGCGGTCAGAAGCCGACATACTTGACCTCTTGCCCGACAGGCACATACTGAAGATGCTGGATAGTTCTACTGGTAGACAGGTCTAGGTATCGATTTCACAAATCAATCACACACAGAGCAATTCCGTCTTCCTTGATGGATGTCTTTCTGATGTGGCGCACCCCATTTCCACACGTCGCAGATCATCGAACCCCATCAATTCCAACTGGCACATGAATGGAAAACTGCCCCAATCACTTCCAGAACCGCTTCACACAGGCACGCCAATCCACCGCAATGGACAAAGAAGCCGCAGCCAGCGGACCGTGGCCTGGCGCACCAGTGCCGCTCAACGGCCGCAACTACGCGTCCTGGGCCGCCCGTGTGCAGCAGCAGCTGGAGTCCGAGCACGTCTGGGACGTCGTCAAGGACGATCCAGGGAGACTGGACAGCTCAGCGTCATCTGTCGACCGCCGTGCGAGACGCAAGAAGATCGATCAGGCGAACGCCATCATCGTGAATGCGCTCGAGACCCACGTGCTGCGTCGAGCGCTACAAGGCGCGTCGTCCTGGAACCTCTGGAAGCTGCTGGGCGACCTCTACCATCAGGGCCAGTACGGCGAGCTCGCGGACACGGCCTTCGAGTACATGGAGAGTAAGTTGGATGCGCGTCAATCAATGTGGGAGCATCTTGCGCACATGGAGCACCTGGTGCAGGCGTTGGCTTCCAAGGGACTCGTGATACCCGAAGAGCTGCAAATTTTGTTTCTCTTGCATTCTGTCAAAGCGCAATCCAGGTCCACAATCCAAGAGCTTCGCCAACGCGACACGCCGCCGAGCAAGGAGCAGGTGCTCATGGAGCTGATGCGCAGCTCGGCCGCGTGTTCTGAGGCATCTACCGAGACAGCAATGTCGTCGGCTACATCGACAACGACTCTGCAGAGATCCACACTTGCGTCGTCGTTGGCATCACTACCGCAGCCTTCAAGTGCCGATGTGAAAGTTAACGCTTTTGGGTTTCAGCCGGAGCAGCAATCTTGCTGTCCCACGTGTATGCAACCGCGCAACGGTGTCGGCCCGACGTCCACGAAAGCAACTCGAGATAGTGATCATTCCATGTCGAGCGGATCGGCATCTGCCTATACGACCACGTGGAAGTGGCCGGAACTGGACCACGCGCTCTCGAACGTACGTTGACCACTTCGTGTGTTTGCATTTGCTTCGTTTGTCCATCGCACGAAGAGTACTCCCGCTCGTCTTTCGGAATCAATGAAGCTTCGTTCTTGATTTTGACGTGAGCGTTTGTGTTGCGTCGTCTCCTGCGTCGCTCACAGGAACAATCGCGTGCCACAAAGCACCTTGCGTCGCAGCTGCAGCCGGAAGCTCTCGCGGTCCCCGGAACTCATTACGATACTGCGCTTTGGGTCGCCTGCGTCCTGTGCACTTTCGTCTTGTGTATCAGCGTCCAAGAGGGTCTGGTAGCGCAGATGAATGATACCGTGGTGCTTTAGGCTCTCCTCTCCGGTTGCCTCCGGATCGCCCCAACTAGTCGGTGGAAATAAAGCACTCGAGTCTGACGTATTCGATGATGATCTCAATACTTCCGTCTCTCCAACGCAATACGAGGCATTGCGCCAGGATCCATGCTGTGGGGAAACGATTAGTCAGTCTATAAAGGCATGCTGCAAGCAATATCCATGTGTACTTACTCCATCGTGCAGAGTCAGTTGGGCCAGGAGCTGCACCAGCACACGCTCGTCTCGCACACTGAGATCCAGCGGCAGATATTGTCGATCCGGTTGCAGCGGATCAAACATATTGAGCCAGCCCAATCGATAGACGCACAGCTTTTGGTCTTCAAGAGAGAGTTCATCAAAGATCTGCCAGCGTAATAACGTACGTGTGAGTCACAGCAGAGTCACGCAAGCAATAGAAGCAATGTCCAACGTACGCTCATAAAGTTCTCGAGATCCACAATTCGCGAAAACACGAGGCAAGTCGCTTTGGCGCGTGCGTGGGCTACATTGGGCAGCGAAAATATCAGGCGCTTGGCCTGTTCCGAGCTGAGCCACCGCTCGTTGAGCAGCATTTCAAGCGTCAGCAGTCGGCCGCGAATCATATCGAGCGTCTTCTTGATGTCGTAGATACTGCGCAATTGCGCCATCGGCTGGTTTCCCTGCGTCTCGCGGGAGCTAAACACGTGACCGCGCACAATCCCCCAGCGTTGACGAGCGTTCTCTCGCCTAATACTGTCTTCATCATCGACTTCATTCAGGGGCACAACACTGCTGACGCTGACTTGCTGCGTGGCGTGGTCCCAGACCTGGATGAATTGCTCGAAACGTCGATTGCTGAGCACGTGCATGCCCCGCGGCGGTCGCGTTGTGCTCACATAGTGGAACGCCACTACAGGTTGTTGGCTCTTGGCTTTGGTTGGCGCCAGGAGCGTATTCAGGATGTACGTACTGCTCAAGAGCATTGGCACTCGATCCACTGTCGCATGGCGATAGTTTTCCCAGTTGCCATGCTGGGAGGTGTCGCCACGACCACCTCTGTTCTTGCTGAACTGCTTTTCTTCTTGCGCCAACAACGCAATGCGCTTCAAAGCGTCTCGATCCGCAGACAGGTTCAGATCAAGCTCGTACTTGTTGGTCACTGAGCCCAATAAAACCGCATAGAGATTCGCTCCCAAGTGCTTCTTCAGTACCAAGCGATGCGTCCATTGCTGTTTGGGCTCCACAAGTCGATTAAGCAGGTTGATGGTCTCGCGTCGATCAATCATTTGAGGAATAACCCGTACAAGCGCACGCTGCTTTCGAGCTGATGACGTCATGGCTCCTTGTTTGGTCAGAAGCATCTCAGCTTGTGCAGCTGTGAATCGTAGTTCGAAATCGTCCAGCGCATTGGACAGAAACTCCATCTGCTCGGTCGTGTCGGAGCTCACAGTTTGCACGTTCGTGAGCAGTGTGGCGATTATCGCGTCGGAGATCACAGTCGCTTCCTGTTTCAGTGCCGCTGCACGGCGACGAGCATTCGGGTTTTCATTAACCAACGAGTCGTCGGTCTTGGCTTCCTCCTCTTCTATAACACCGTCGAAGACGAAGTCGACGATAAGCATTCCACTGGAAGGGATTGTCCATACAGCACCGGACCCATCACAAAGCGGTAAATGCCCGTGAACCGATTGCGCTTCATCTCGAGGAGACATGTCGCTGGTCCCTGAGCTTGGTAGCAACTGGTGCTTCATAAACTCCACAAATTCCTGCTCATCGATCTCGCCACTGTGATTGAGATCGTATTGGGAGATCATAGTGTCGATGACGTCTTCGCTGACGTCAGTAAAGCCCATCAGCCGCAGGACCTGGCCGATCTCTTGCCGATCCAGACTGCCGGAATGATCCGTATCAATCATGGAAAACCCACAGCGAACGAAGAAATCCTGGAATTCGTCTTCCTGCAGCACTCCGTTGTGGTCGTAATCAAAGTCCTTGAGAAGCACTGCGACCTGATCTTCACTGATACGCATCCCTTGGTTCTGCAACGCGATAGTTAACTCACTCTGATCCACGGACCCGGACTTGTCTTTGTCCAGTTGAGCGAATAGCGACTCTAGAACACTCCCCCGCCGCTCAGTCTTCTGGTTTGTCTTGCAGACCTTGATTTTCAGGCGAGACAACTCAATCTTGGACCCTGCTATCTTGACCCCTGGTGGAGCATGCTCTAAATTGGCGAACCTGTAGCCCGCGTGAAATGTTGCAAGCCGGAGCAGTTCGTGCGCGATCATTTGGTCGTAGGGATCTGCGAGGTCGAGATGGTACGAGCCCACCGGATCGGCAGCGTTGAACGGAGCCACTTCAAAGACGCCATTACCGCCATTGGGGCCTTTGCGAGATGCGATCAAATGGCAGTCCACAAGAGACAATTGGCAGAGCGCGCGTATTCCTCCCGGGCGAGTACAGGCTCCACGCATGATTGCGCGGCCTCCGTCAAGGCCGAGGTGGTTCCCGTCCATAACAAGCCGTTGCAGGCTCTTGTTGGCTGCTAGTCCGCTCGCTAACACCAGTGCTCCCTTGACGCCGATAGAGTTATACGCTAGATTCAGCGTCTCCAGCGCAGAATTGACGCGGAGTGCGTGGCCGAACACCATGGCGCCTTGGTCTCCACAGGCGTTGTACGAAATGTTGAGCTCCTTGAGGTTGTAATTCAGCTCGAGCGATTTAGCGATCGGTGTGCTATTGATAAAGCGCAACACGTTCCACGATAGATCAAGCTCTTGAATGTTCAGGTTGACGTTTAGCATGGAGCCGATCGCTTCCCCGCCTGAGCATAACGGGCCCGCATCTCGTGTTCCAGTGACCACAGCCTGACCGATACGATTCGAGCGGAGGAACAACCTTTGAACCGACTTGTTCTGCTCGAATGCGATCATGAATCGAGCGCACTCCTGATCATCAACGTCCGCCTGGTTCACCACCAGCATCTTGAGCGTACACAGTGAGGACGCAATGTAGTTGCGCAGGCTTTTCACACTCTGCTTGCCCACTTCGTTCTCGGAGATATCCAGAAACGCCAGCTGGGGCTTGTGCTCTAGAGCACAAAGCAGAGCGTTGAGCGCATGGTCCGAAAGCCTGTTGTCGCACACATTGATGCTGTCCACCAGTGGCAAATCGGGTAGGCAGGCCGCGAACTGGAGCAGGAACGCGTCTCCCAGCCCTTGGTGGCTGAAATCGAACGCGTGGCAGTCTGTCTTGCGCAGTACGAGCGACGCTGCTGGGTGGCTCTGTGCGATACAGGACGCCAGGAACACGACGCGTGGAGAGTGCAGCGATGGCCGCGAGATCGTGCTCTTACCTATGGGAGTCGTCGGGATCAGCCCAATCGACGGAGAGTCATGGTCGCCATGTCGACTGCCTTCCACCGGAACTAGAGTAATACCGATGCTCTCCGGTCGACTGGGCGATCGCACGGGAGCTAACAGACCCGGCGTCGCATTTCTCCGACTCGCCTTGGACGCAGAAGTTCGAGGCTGTCGATTCCCGTGGTTTAAGGTCGAGGTGTCCACAAACAGATGCGCCTTGGCGTGCAGATCCTGGTACGTCTTGTAGTACGCCTCCTTGGCTGACTGACCAAAGTATTTGCTGTCTTTGTTGGCGTCGGACGCTACGTAGTCGTCTCGATCCGTCTGCTTGCCCAGCAGATCGTCTTCGACGTCTTCCTGGGCGGCCAGAATCACTGGATCCTGCAGCGGGGCGAACGCAAAGGACGGCGCTTTGCGGCTGGTCTTGACACTTGTAGGTGACGGATATGGACCCAAGGGCGGCGGGTTGCTGCCGAGGCTTCGATGGCGCAGTCTTCGTTGTGGGATGTTGGCATCCAGCATCCGTTCGACATCGTCCAGAGCCTCCTGGTGGCTCATGCTGGCAGACGTGGACTTGACTGGCACTCGCATACTGTCGCTAGTACTGGCAGTTTCTGGCTTGAGTGGCGATAGAGGATACACGGCCATGGGCTTACTGGGCGAGCGCAATGTGCCACTGCCATCATGGTCCGACTGCACTTCCAGCAATTCCGTGTCCCAGCTGCGACGCCCGAGGAACTGCGTCAATGGAGCTGGCGCGGCCTACACAGACAGTTAGTAGAGTCAGCTACATGTAGGTGACCTTGGAAACAGGTGAAAGGACGTACTGTGAGTGGCAGGAGCACCTGCGAGCGCCGTTGGGGAGACGTGCTCGCGCCCATCGCCACCGGCGGCGGCAGCGTCTCCATAACTGCACCTAAAAATACCGCTTCCCAATAAGTTACCGGTATTCTAGGACTTCAACTATGAAGTACCGTGCTGGCCAAATGAACTCACCCGTTGTCGTGAACGTATACATAATCTATGTTTTGATTGGCTCACACTATTAGAAAAGCCCTAGCCTCCCCGGTGGTCGTTTGATTACGTCGCGCATGGTAGTTGCTCCGCACGGCTTCTGTTGTGGACACATGAGTTTCCTTTTTGTTCTTCCGGGTACGCATGGCGCTGGAGGACCACGCGCAGCCGCTTCCCCCGCCTCCCAGCAGCCCCGGGAGCGCTATGGCGGCCGCAGAGCTGGTCATCGAAGAGCTGAACGCCGCGCGGGAGGATTTGGAGCAGTCGCTGGACGCGATGGACGCGATGAACGAGTCGCTAATGACAGACATCGCGACGGTCAATGCTGATGTCACCACCGCAACTGGGCAGCCCCTGGCGCAGAACGAGGACGCAGTGGCACAGACTGCGGATGTGGCGGCAGCGAGTGAAGAGATTGTGAATGAGGAGCTGCAGGCGGCGTCGTCGCATGTCCACTTGCGACTCAAGATGCTGGATGATCGCGTGTTCACGGTGGACGCGGAGCTTGCCATGACCGTCGCTGATTTCCGTGTGCAGGTCGCCGACGTGACACAGGTGCCTGTGGACCGCCAGCGGCTGATCTATCGTGGTACGTGAGCGCAATCTGGAAGGAGACAGGCGACGTTTGGCCTGACATGGGTCTTGTGCTACAGGAAAACTCATGAAGGACGGCACGATGCTGTCCAACTACGATGTGGAGGACGGACACACGGTGCATCTGGTGGCCAAGCCTCCACGTGCTGCGATTGCACCGACTGTGTCGTCAGCCTCAAGCACTGAGCAAGAGGACGCCATCCCTCCTCGTATGCGCTATGGTGACGCGAATGGGAATTCGCCCGACGTGAATGCGATTGAGCGAGGGCGAACGCGGCTACGCAATCTGATGAACTCGATTGATGCGCTCGAGCGGAACGTGGAGGCACGCAGCATGACTCCCCCGGGGATTCGTGAGCCTGATGTGCGTCGCCCTGTGATGAGTTCTCGGCGGCGCATCCCTGGATTGGACAGCTCAACTGAAACATTGAGCAACATCGACCGCTTGCGCAGTGCGCTAGAAGCGCGACGCAATATTGCCGAGATTAACGATCGTACAGCACGTATGCAGTCGCGGTTCTTACGGGAAGCCGACCGAATGGCCGAGGATCAACGGCGTGATCGGCGATGGCCTTTTGGGGATCAACCTGAGCAATCGGCTGCCGCTATGGCCAGCGATATGGGGCTCTCAAGCAACGAAACGATGACACCGATTAATCTGGACCACATCATGCAAGGCATGATGACCATGCGCACAGTGTTGTCCACCGCCGCCGTTCCACCGGCTCAGTCTGATATCGAACAGTCGGATGATCACGAAGACGAAGAGCTGGGAGATGTTGTATCAGAAACTATGCCTTTGCGTGAGCCTGAGTCTCCTGGTGGCCGACGAGTCGTGCGTGGACGTCGACGTTTCTTTGTGGGCCAGTGGCTCGATGTCAGAGACACAGTGAACCAGTGGCTGGAATCCACTGTCATTGATATGAGTGAGGACAAAGTGCTTGTCCACTATCACGGGTGGCCTTCCCGATGGGACGAGTGGATCGACTTTGATTCCGAGCGTATTGCTGCATTCCGAACCCGTACGACCCATACGCTGAATGTACAGCACATGTCGCCCGTTCCGACCACTCGTCTGTCCAACCCGCCTTCGGCTGGAAGCACCAATGTGCGACATATGGTTACTGAAGTGCGTGACATGATGCATGCGATCCTGCCTCACATTGAGCGCTTTGCTGAATTATGCGAGCAAGACGAAGATCAAGGAATGGCAAGTGCAGAGGAAGAGCTTGACGCCCGCGCTCGACACGAAGCGGATTTATCTGAAATGGCTCATCTCGTCTCTCCGCTATTCGACCGCTTTGGGCGTATTTTAGCCGACTCTGCTCGATGTCTGGATCCTTTGATGCGCCCAGAATTACAGCAGAACAGTCAGCAGCGACGTCAGTTGCGTGCATCTATCAATCGAGGCAGTGGCTACCAGACGCCTGAACAACGACTGGCAGCTGCGTCTTCGAGCATGCGATCAAATCTCATCGATGAAGATACAGCGGTTGCTGTACGAGATCTAGTCACGACCGCAGCGCCAGTTCCGCCTGAGAATAATCGACCAAGACGCAGTATTGATGTTCACATCCATGCGATCGTCTCACCATCGTCCTTGTCATCATTGGCGTCACTGGCTCGTGCGACAACTATGGATCAATCGGAAAACCACCCACACCGTTTGCAAACACCTCGAACTCCTCCTGTGGGGTCAGTCTTTGATGATCCATTTGGTTTACCCAGTTTGCGAAGACCCCAAGGAGGCAATGATGATGAGCGAGCCATTCTAAATGACATTGACGATGGACGTGATGATCATGAAGCAGATCAAAGCCGCACACCACTACTTGGATCCTATCGTCGACAGGGGAATACTAGACGTAGACGACAAGTGGAGTCCAATTTGGATGCATTCCTTGCTGACGATTTTTTCGGCCCCTCTTATAGCGCATCTGAAGATGATGACGATAGTGACAACTCGAGTGATGAAGCCTCTCCAGCAAATAGTCGTGGATCAGCAAGCACTCAGTACCAGCCACCTTCAGCAATCAATTCTGTAAATGCAGTTCCAACTCTTGGCGTCATTCCTGAGATTGCCCAAGCAGAAGCACGTGCTCGTGCAAATGAAAACCAGAGATTGCGTGGAGAATCTTCTTCTTCATCGTCGTCTGGATCTTCATCCACTTCATCGACTGGGTATCCGACATTCCTCGAAGTGATGCGCCGTACACTCAGTGGTGTGAGGAACTTTGGTTTCAGCTCAAATCGACAGGCAGATGAAAATGGGCGAGAATTCGAAACACCCAATGTGGCGACACCAAACTTGCCATCGCCTTCCTCGTCAGCAGAATCCTTTCTGACTGATCAAGGGCTCAATGACGAGGCGCCCAGCACTCACTCGACTCCGAGCAGCAGCACCAGCAACCACATTTTGGAAGATTTGGACGATTTGGACTAATGAGAAGACAGTGATATGTTCTTCATGTGGATGGTAGTATTTTATATAAATATTGTTTTCTCTCTCACGTTGTCTGGATATTTTATATCAAGATTTGTTGTTTTCTCAAATGCAGAAATTGAAATCAGTATTCGCTATCAGTGGCAATGAAGGATCTCGAGAGTGCTAAAACTTTATCTACGTGGCTCGTGAGTATTCAGCGGTCAACTCCAACAATGCATTATTACTTTCTAATATTTGTATTTTGAAAAGGTCACCGCTCGGTTTTATATCTCCGACACGTCGTATTCTTCGCCCGAGTGCGTTTTGACCAGAAGTCGATTTTTCTCCCGGAGCAGGAATATTTCTTCTCGCAAGTCTGCCAGCACTTGTTCGTGCTGCATCTTTGTCTGGGTCTCTCGAGTTTGAAGAGCGCGAATTTTGCTCAGCAGAGTGCATTTGCTCCATTCAACGAACACCGACCGTATGAGTCCTCGCTGGAGAACAATCAATGCAGTTACTTGAGCGCCCTTTTGGTTCAGTCTATCCTCGCGACGCTGTTGGACAAACCTTTGCCAGGCGTGAAAGACGCTGCCAAGTGACCGATACATGGAATGAATAATACGACGAAGAATGACTTGATGTTGCTTGAAGCGAACGGCACGACGCTGGGAATCCTGCTGCAGTTTCAATGCGAATGGCGTCTTCGTCAGGAAAAATTCAAGCGTATTCGGAGTTGCCGAGTAATCGAGCTTCTGATCGAGATTATCGTTTCCTTTGCTGCTTCCATGATCTTCATCGCTTTCGGAAGAGTTGGAATCCCCAGAGTTTTGCTGATCACCAGAGGCAGCACTAGATCGTCTTCTATGCGACCGATGAGTACTGGATGCGCTCGGTATAGCATCTACGCCATCATAATCAGCGAAAATTGCGCGCATCAGTTCCTGACGAGCAAGAAGAAGTGTTTTCTTGGCATGCCCAAGCGAAGCTGACCGCATTAGCGCAAACACTGTGGTCTCCAGTATGTGCGCAAACAATCCAATCCGAAGGCGTTCGGGAAAGCGCGTGGCCAGAAAGGCGCCACTGTCACCAATATCTTCAGTTGCAGCCAAGTTTTGAAGCTTTTCACCGAAAGCCAGTGCCTCTGGAATTTTGACCTGGAAAAACTTTTCCAGCGATTCAAAGTGTAGCATATCTTGCTCATAATCCTGAAGCCATTGCTCGAACGAAGTGGTTCCGTATCCGATCGGCTTTGCACTCTGTGGAGATGATAACTCCGAGGGCAGAGCAATAATTCCTGCTGCTGCCAGCACCATTGTTATGGTTGGTGTTGGGAAATCTGGATCGGGATCTCTGTTTGTACATAACCGCACCGAGTTTCTAGGAGCTGAAGTCAAACTCACGTCATTTGGTTGCCCGTCTTGTCTGGATTTACCTGGATTCGGGACATTTACGAGCGGAGACTGACGTCGTGGTGACAATGGCGACAGCGGCATGTTTCGTATTACAGCATTTCTCTGCTCTTGTTGCAGCTGTTGGAACTTCCGAGGTGATACATGGCGAAGTGTGACACCGACAGAATGGGCAGATACGTGTGCTGGGGCTTGTGGCTTTGAATGAGGAGGAGATACTGGCGTGAACACATTCATTCGTCAATCTGCAGAGGGCATCGGGCGTGGTGATGGCAAGCAGCTGCTGGTTTCGTTTATTTAGCCTGATGCATTTAATCCGTTTCATGTTTGAGTGAGCTCATAAATAGATCAGCGCGTTCACAGCAGTTGGGGTTAAACTGCGAAAGCGGCATCGTTAGCCTGGGGTGATTGTTTGACAATGGCGTCGGTCGAAGTTCGGATTCGCACGAGGCCACACAAACCCCAGCCAAACGGATCTAAAGGTAATCGCAATCGAGCGTTGAAAGACAGCGCAGCAGAAGACCCGCCAAGTTATGATCAAGCGTTGATGCTCCCCGAGCGCGTGGTCTTAGAACTTGCGCCAAGCGATGAAAATCCTGTAGCTGCAGCTGCTCAGGCAGACTTTATTCCATCCATCTTGAGTCGAATGGGTAGCGATAAGCGCCGCATTCCAGAGCGAGCAGATGAAGAAGATGACGATGGACCTGTTGAAGCGTATGACGATGAAGCTTACTCTGTGGACGATGAAGCCTTCGAGCCTTACGAGGAAGACCAGGACACCATCGAGCGATCTGCAACGCTCCGTTTAGAATCTCAAGACGATCATTCTCGAGATACATCTTCGCTATCGCATGCCGAAAACCCTGAGCCTGATGACAGCGACGATTCCTCCGAGCATCAGGGCTCTGACAGTGAAGACGATGATGGTTATTCTGCGTCAGAGCATGAAAAGCCTCCGGCCGTCATGTACGACGAGCGCACATACTCGTTGATCACACAGCTGCGAGCAGCAAACAAGAACTTGACCTCGGAAGTACGTCGGCTGAAGAAACAGCTTGAATCTGCCCAGAGCCAAAACAAAGCGCTCGAGCACTCTGTGCGCACGTTGACTATGGACCTGACGATGCACAAGCAGACTATCCGTGCCTTTCAGACTGGTAAACGAGATGACGACGCTGCGATTCCTAGGCGACATTTGCTGATGCACCGAAGACCTCGAACGACCCCGACCTTGCCTGTATTTGTCGACCCGTATGATGATCGAGCTCACTATGGCTCTTCGAGAAAAATCAATTCTCCATGGGCACCTGTGCCAGTCGACCGCTCAAGTTCACTGCCATCGCCTTCTCAGCGTAGCCCTGCGCGGCGTCATGTCCGAACTTCATCCGAAGAAGCCAGCAGCCCACGGCAACACGAAGAGATAGTCATCAAGTTGAGAAAACTGGAGCGAGAGCGGCACGATACCCAGGCGCGAAATGCGCACCAACTGGCCAACTATTCACATGAGTTATCGCGATTGGAGCGTCAGCTTGAGCAAGCGCATCGCCAAGTTCAGGAAAGGGACAATCGTCTGAGGCTGCGAAAGGTCCGCAATCTGTACGCTTCCTTAAGTGTGTCTCAAACAATACCGCACCAGGACCCGCCTACTGCAACGAGCGGGAACCAGACTCAAATGCCCACGAAGTCTGTGCTATCCGATGATCTATGGACGGATTTACTGCCGTCTCATGGCTATGACCGCCTCGGCCATCGCGTGAATACAACGTTTTCGTCTCATATTGGAGCCGCGTTTGAGCAGCTGCTATCCCACCAGCTCACCTCATTCCACGACCATGCGCTCGATCGAAGCACACGCGATTGGCTGCGAGAGGTGCGCGCGTGTGGAACACAAATGCTGCAGCTACACAACTCCTTCCAGTCGATGGGGCGAACGCTGCAGCGGCTTGCCGAGTGCTCTAATGTGTACAGGCTCGCTGAGATTTTCGCGTCCGAATGTTGTAAGCTACTTCAAGCCGAACAGAGTCTGGTGTTTATCGTCGACCCAGCGGAGCAGGAGTTCTGGTGCCGAATCCCACGCGTCACCGATGGAAAAGAAATGAACACAGTCCGGTCCAAGCTTATGCCGTTTGCGACGCCATGTCCGACAGCTCCACGACGCTCGTCATCTGATGCTTCTGCGACTGGTGATTCCCATAATAACACCAGATCAGGATTGCCATGCGGGCTGGCTTCAATGGTCTACCATACGAAGCGACCGCTATTGCTGCTTGCAGGGCACATCATGAAGCACCCTTGCTACTCGAGTGCAATGGACAATACCGACCGATTCATTGCACATACCAGTGTATCAACGCTTCTGATGCCGATCTTGCATCATGGAGAAGTCCAGGGAGTCGTGCAATTATGCGGGAAAACGACGCAGATCGAGGCACTGGGCCTTTCCATAGCGTTGGAGAAGTGTGATTCGTTTACGTGCGAAGACCAGTCCATCCTGACCATGCTCAGCCATTTTGTCAGCGGTATTCTACCCAAAGTCACGTATTTCACGGAAGTCGAGAGCAACAAGCTCAACGAAGAAACATTGCTCCAGCTAGCTCCAGAGATCTTCACGTGCCTTCGATTTGAAGATCTGGGCAAGATCATCATCCAGAACGCCAAAGACATTCTGGACGCGGACCGATGCTCACTGTTCGTGGCTGATAATACAGATCGCACACTGCACAATTGGCAAAGCGACATCAACGGGACAGGCGTTGAAGTCCATTCTGATGCCAGAAAAACCGGAATGACCATCCCATTTGGGTATGGTATCGTTGGGCTTGTGGCTGAGACCTGGCAGCCTATCAACATCGTGGACGCCTATGAAGATCCGCGTTTCAACTCGTCCTGGGACCAAAAGACCAAGTATCGCACGAAAAGCATGCTCACAGTGCCGATTCTGACCACATCTGTTCGTAAGCACAAGCGACGGCGAAGTATCTCAACCGGCGCAGGTCAGCAGCAGCAGCAACAGCATCCGGCGTCAGAAGCAACCGATAGCGGTGAGCCGTTAATCAAGCAGAGTCTGCTGGGGGTTGTCCAGGTCATCAACAAATCTGGCGGCGCCCCTTTCCGTGCGAAGGACGAATTTCTTCTGCAGACTATCTCCAAGCTCATCGCCCTGGCGATTGAGAACTCGCAACTGTTCCAGAAGAACCAGGAGCTCTGCCGAAACGTGGGGAAGCTCATATCCGGCGGTGATATGGTCGAGGCCATGATCAGTCTAAGCGCATCGGTGGAGGAGCTGCTGGGTGTCGAGCGTGCTGCTGTATACGTCTTTGATACCCACACTCAAGATATGGTGACGTTCCATCCAAAGCGACGGCACAAGATCATGGTGAAAGAGGCAGTTTACCGACACGCGCTCTTTGGGGAAGCGGTCGTGCAAAAGGAGCTGGTCATTGTGAATGATCTCACGACAGTGTCGAATTTCAACGCCTACGTGGACAGCATCGCTGGTTGCGTCGCACGCAATCTGCTATTTGCGCCGCTGTTGGTTGATGATGATAGCGAATCCGGCAGTGGCCCCAAGCTGCTTGGGATGATCCATCTCGTGAATACGAAGGGCCGGAAAATCAATTTCGATCGCCACGATCTGTTTCTCTCGATCGTGACCAGTCTCTGTGCCAGTGTGCTGTCAAGTATCATTGAAAAGCAGATGATGCTGCGCCAAAAGGAGCAGTCGACCCAGCTTCTGGACACGTCCATGTCCTTCTTCAAAGAGATGAGCCCCATTGGCATTATCAATGCGGTTTACAACGCCTGTACGAGCATTTTCAACGTGGAAAAGGCACATTTGTTTCTTTGGGAAGGTGATCGAAGACATATGTGGACTTCCAAGCTGTCACCAACGGCTGAAGCGAATGCAGCGTATGCGGCAGCAATATCATCGAATGTGTCGTCGAGTCTAGTGCTGACGCCAATGGGCTCTGCTAATGGCCAAGCCACGAGCCTGACGACTGCAACCATGAACCTTATTCCCTCGCTAGGGTCGCAGACGCGTAGAATATCGGTGCTCACTGACCAGACCCTTCGAGTGCCAACCACTGAGGGTCTGCTAGAGCAAGTGCTTGTCAAAGGTGTGACCATTATCATTCGACAGTGGATAACAGCCAGCGATAGCTCCAATGTTTCAGAGGAGGCTTCAAGTACAGATCAAGTTGAGCGCCGAGTCCACTTGTTGACGCCTTTAAACTCTGTTCGCTCAGGCCAGAACAAGTACACATCCCAAGCATCAGCTTCGGACGAGCGCAACGGCTTTATCAAACACTCTGTGGTGGCGTGTCCAGTGTGGGACAACTACGGACTGGACATTATCGGCGTTCTAGTTCTGCTGTTCCAGAAAGGCCGCGCTCCGTTGGATGGCGAACTGGCGAATCTACCGATCCTTAGTCGACAGATCTCCGGTGCCTTGAACGTGTGCGGAGACCTCAGCGGTGTCAGCTCGCGGTGCAAGCAGCTGCAAAGCCAGTTGGAACTGTCTATGCGTCGACCTGATCATGTCATGTCGTTGACGTTGAGTGCAAGAGGCCATTTGGCAAGCTACTCCGAGCCATTGAATGGTGGGACTGGCGTCTTTAGCGCTTCCGCGATGGTGGCCAGCGTGAACACGACCACCGCTCTGAATATTGGGATCTCTACGCTGCTTCCCATGGATGATGACGGCCACCGGTGGGTCTTCCAGCTCTCAGGTGTCCCACTGCAACAGATGAAAGCCGATCACTACATTCAGTGGATCGGGAAAGACCTTCCGGCAACTGCATCGGTGCTATTTGACAAAATGCGCACCGATATCCAGAGCGTGTACATGCGCAAGGAGTCCGTCACTGGCGTGATCGACCGACGATCCGCCAAAGGGGTAGAGGACAAGCGAGATTCCGTTGGCGACAGTGGTGCAGCGTCAAAAAGCAGTTTGCCTTGGCCGCTGGAGGTCAAAATTCGGCGCTTGCTGTGGGATTTTGTTGATGACGCATGGCAGATCAATCTAGAGAGGGCCTGTGCTCTATTTGACAGCGTGAATGGTATTCTGGACACTACAACGAAGCGAGCCGACCAGGCGACGCCCTATCAACCCATTCATCTTGTATCGACAAAGAACCTGGAACGTGTTCTGTCTGGCCTCAGTCATAACCTGCAACTGACCCAAGTCGAGTTGGAATCGCTGCACGAGCAATTCGCAGATCGAGCGACCAATCTCATCGATATTGAGCGCATGTTGGGGACTCTCGCCCCGCAGCTCAAGGTCGTTCCGTTCTTCCGGTATGAGATCGTCCCCGTGTTGGACCCGATCATGCACACGGTCGTCAACATCCACGTTCTGCTCACAGCACTTACGTGAGACAATGGCTCAAGACCGAATTGAGATGTTCTGAAGTAATTAGAATCACCCATGGATGACGTAGCTGTGAAAGCGCATCAAAATCACAACAAGTGTCGCCACAATGAACCTTCGCGTGGGTGAAACTAGAATAAAGCAGTGTCAAATGCAGAATATCCTGGGACTGGAGATCGCATTGTTTTGGATTCAGTGATTGCGTGGCAAACGACAGCAGTGCGTCAATGGTCAATCCTAGCAAGGATATGCAGGAACATACTGGTGCCATTCGTCCGCAGATACTGGAAGAATGAAGAAAATGGGCAATTCTACTGGCGCATCGACGCAATGGAGATGTCTTACATCGTTGTACGTTGAACGCGCCGCTGAGTTCAATGCAACCGACGCAACTCTCTCAGACACACTGGAAGCTCAGTAATCATTATCGCTGTTCCATTGATACTTCGCATAATCCGGAATTGATTCGCAGCAATCGTCGTCCCAATCTGTCTCTGGATCTGGGTCAGGAGTGGACACAGGCGCTTCTGTTATTTCGGCCCAATTTGGTTCTTGTCCTTCTCCTCCATCCCCTTCGTCCTCTTCCAACGGTGCGTCCGTGCTGAGATCGTCGGTCCGTGCTTCAAGGTCCGGAGTCCGGTCTTTAGATGGGACTACAGCTTGCGGTGAAATGGGTACAACCGGTTCCTCAACGCTCTTGTGCGCATTCCATGTCCCCGCGACACGGGCGCCCTCCAGCTTCGCTTGGGCCTTGTGGCCTTCCATCTTGAGCTTCGGCGTCTGGTGCGAATCCATCTTTGCCTGCGTACTCGCCTTGTGGGTTTCAATCTTGGACGACGTGGTCTTGTGACTCTCCATACGCGCGTTAACAGTTGTGTGGCCTTCCATGTGCACAAAAACCGAGGTTGCAGTGTGTAAGCCAACGTCATTGATCAATCGCCGCAGATTGGCTGCATCCACGTCGGACGCTGTGAACGCAAGGGCCACCGTGGCCACGAAGAGGATCCAGGTCTTCATTGGCTCGTAGATGGAGAGGATTCAGAAGTGAGCGAGTCCAGTGGAATCCCAAGTTGTTCTTGAGTGCGACTGTTCGGAAAGATCGCGATCTTGCTGCACCCAGCTGATCTCTTGGCGCCAGGCAACTTTGGCAGCCAGCAAGGAATGCAGCGAGTTGGCAGGCAGCTCGATTGCACTTGTTGGCGGCTGGATTTAGAGTCGCTGGCGGTCCAGAGTCTTGAGCTCCTGTGTTGAAAAACCATGATGAATCTGATGCTATACGATAACTGTATGAAGCTGTCGTTACTCAGTGCGTCAAGAAGAAGATATGCATCAAGCTCGTTATGTTTGATGCATATCATCATCAAGCTCGATTGGCAATACGGAGTCTTGATTTTGAATCAGTGGGAGACTGGGAAGGTGGACATTCCTCTCTTGTGACTACTTCGTCCCTGCAACGAAAAGAAAATTGGGTAATGCACTGACGCATGAAGACCAATTGATTAATGAATTGATGTGGAGAGTTGCGACACGAAAGACACGCGACAGAGAGACTTCTTGCTTTTCTGACGAACTCATCGCGGAAGCATGCGATCTCAAGAGCACAAGGCATCTGAGAGACTGGAGCAAAGACTTGATGCCATCATCACCCGATCCCGAGGATCCTGTAGCCGATATACCCAAGTCGGACGACTGAGACTTCGATTCTCCCGTACTAGCCGATGACGAGCTCCCTTCGTTTCCCTCAGATTGGTCTGATAATGATGCCACAGAGGTCAAATCTGATGAATTGGGCACTGGCGAAGACGAGCCTGAATCCGAAGATGACGTCGTGTACGAAGTATCGGAGCTCGTGGCTGGCACATCGGCGACCGACGTTGGCTCGCTGGGGTCGGACACCGGCATCTCCACGCTCGTCGTTGGCATTCCAGCGTCGGAATTTGGTGCGTCGGAACTATAACTTGGTGAATCAACGGTGGAGGCACTAGTGAATGAATCAGGCATCTGTTCATACTCTGTTCATACGGTAGAGCTTCAAGTTGCGATGGTGGACTGTCTGAGGTAAATACTGGGCCTTCATTCGTTTGTTGATCCGGTGGTGCTTGGTTTCCGCCAGACTCGAATTGCTGTTGCTGGAATTTGCTCTCCAACATAGATGATATCTTGTGGCCTTCCATCAAATCCGAAGCGTTGTGATAGCTTTCCATTCTCGCTAAGACGACCTTGTGGGATTCCATCTTCATCGATTGCTCTTATGGCTTTCCAATTGGACTAGAGCCGACTTGTGACCCTCCATCTTGACTGCAGTGTGATGAACACCGTCCATCTTGGCCTCAATAGCGTGGCTCTCCATATTGACTTGGGTAGGCCTGTGCACTTCCAACTTGGGCTCAGTAGGTCTGTGGCCATCTGGACAGACTTGTGCGACTCCATTTGTACCGATTTGTGGCTTACCAAGTTCAATTGGGGGATCATGTTGGCTTGCACACCTTCCAACTGAGTTGACTTGTGACCCTCCATTTTGGCTTGAGTGGACATGCGGGCCTCCACTTGGTATGATCGAACTTGTGGCTGTCCATCTTCGCTGACATCACTTTGTGACTCTCCATCTTGGCCTGCGTGGTCTTGTGGCTTTCCATCTTGGCTTTACTGATCGTGCGGCTCTCCGGTTTGGCCAGCACGACCTTGGTTTGAGGGATCTTGTGTGACTCCATCTTGGGCTGCATCAAATGACGGCCTTCCATCCTCGTGTTGTGGTTGGCGTGACTTTCCAGTTTGGCTGTCGCCGGCTTGTGACCTTCCATGCTTATCTGCTTGCTAGTATGGCCCTCCATCTTGGTGTGCGTTAGCGTGAGCGCATCCATCTTCGATTCAGTGATTGAGTGGCCTTCCAGCTTGGTTTGCGTCTAGTGCATTTCCATCATGGCTTGGTGGGCCCTGAAAAGACCCATCATGCCTTGATCGTGGGCTCCATCGCTGCTTGCGCATTATGATGACTCTCCATCATATATTGAGCATCTTGTGGCTCTCCGTCTTGGCCTGAGCTGACTTGCGCGACTCCATCTTGGCTTGCATTGCCTTGCCGGACTCCATCACAGGTTGATGGCCTTCCATTCTGGTCTGGCCTTGTGCGCTTCCATGCGGATTTTCACGGGAGCAGCGGCCTGCGTGTTGGAGACATGGTTTAACTGTCGGAGATTGGTGGCATCCGTACAAGACGCAGCGAGCGCTAGCGCAATTGCCGCGACAAAGAGTCCACACTTCATCTTGCTTCTGGCTGATGCGATTGTGTTGCAAACTGGAAAAGCCAAGCTCAGCTGGGGAAAGATCGCGATCGTGCGGCTACAATTGCGTCCAGAGCGTCGCAACCATTGGGGCGCTCCTTCGTGCAGAAAGATCGCTCGAATAGCTTGGATTGGAAGCGCAAGATATCAAAGTGGCCCGGGTATTGTGGGAAACACAGTGGCTATATAGTCCGTTTAAGTGAGACTTTGGGGGCTGATCATCTCCAAAGCGTTGCGAGAGAGCCAACGCTACGAGCGTGTAGCTGGACTGGAGCCAACGTCAAACGGATATCGAATGTACATTATAGACATGGTTATGACCTAATAGTCGTTCTTGGACGTCGTGACGGCCACTTTGGATCGCATGAACGACTTTGGCGTTGACGTTGGCGTTGGGGCTGGCGTCTTGCTGGCCTGGCTGAATCGGCTTTCCATTCGGGTCCCGTGGGTGTTCTGGCCTTCCATGCGCGCCAACACATCCGCAATCACGTCACGGATAGGCAGACTGGGGTTCTTCTTCTCCGTGCGGCCTTCAACAGGCTCTGGGGCGTACTGCGTGGCAGCATTGGACACGGACAGAGAGAGCGCAAAGGCAAACGCCAGACCGAGCGTCAGGACCTTCGTTTGTCTCTGCAAGAAAAGGAATCTTGGTGAATGAAGCATGCGGAGCCGTGCGGCGGCGGCTGGTCGAGATCTCGGGCCAAGAGTCGCGACGCTTGGATCTCACGGAAGGATCATGTCCACACGATCAAGACCCTGTATTGATGAGGCTCTCTGGCAGCACCAGCTCCTGCTTGGGCCTGGGATCACAAGGCGAATCTGCGCAAGGGAACTGATGACTCAAGAACACTCAATCGATAGCAAACTAAATGGGAAATGCATTACTTGAAGTGTTATGTGGCTGAGTTTGGCGGCTTGAGGCACAAGACGGAATACTACAGAGCAGAGCACGTGCGGACGGACGCAAAGAGACACCACACCTTCCTTCGCTCCACACTCGCTCAGGACTTACTTGGTCTTGTGCGACTCCTTCTTGGTCTTGTGGTCCTTGTGGGACTCCATCTTGGTCTGTGCCTTGTGGCTCTCCATTTTGGGCTGAGTCATCTTGTGGGACTCCATCTTGGCCTGGACGGGCTTACGAGCGTCCATCTTGGCCTGAGCAGGCTTACGGGCCTCCATCTTGGCCTGGAAGGGCTTGCGGGCATCCATCTTGGGCGACGCCTCGTTTGGTATGTCCATCTTCTTCTCGGCAGATGCAAGCTGTTTCTCGAACTCTTCAGTGATTTGAGAAAACTCGATGGGCTCCTTACCACTTGGAAGTGGCTTGATGGACTCCGGTTTGATCTGGGGACGAGTCGGAAGCTCCTGCTTGGTCGAAGGACTCGTGATGGACTCCATCTTAGCCTTGTGCGACTCCATCTTGGCCTGGGTCGTCTTGTGCGACTCCATCTTGGTCTGCGTCATCTTGTGGCTCTCCATGCGCGCGGTCTTGTGGGCCTCCAGGCGGACCGGGTGGTTTGGGTGCAGCTTGCCAAACGTGTCGGCGATGATCTGGCCCACTGGCACATCGGGGGACTTCTTCTCCATGCGGTTCTCTCCATCTTGCAGCTGGCGCAGGCTGCCGGCGTCGGTCGCCGTGAACGCGAGCGCAACAAGCACGAGGACGGCGGAGACCTTCATGGTGGTTCTGTGGAGGGCGGCTGGGTTGCGGTCGTGGGCACGAGCTGAGGCAAAAGCTGAAATGAGCCCTCCTCTGATCGTATGTATATTGGGCTGGGCGCCCGTTTGTGGCCCGGCCACACTGCGGTCTCGTTCACCTCCCCGACCACAAGTGAACCTGGAGACTCCCCATATCTTCGGCCGCGACTGCTCGGGCCGCAAGATCGCATTCCTGCGGCTGTGGCCGCTTCGGGGTCTGGAACAGACGCCTCCGCGGCGACTCTTCAATAGATCGCGTGGCCTCCACATAAATCCTTCCAGCAACATTGGACGTGTTTGTGCGTGAACATCCAGGTCTGTCCTGTGCGGCGCAAACGCCAGAGGCCACTCTTGATCGTGTGGCTGATGGTGCAGGAAATAAAATACCGTTGGGGATAAAGTGAAATAAGCATTACAAGGGATTACGTGGCTGTGTTGGCTTGAATGATAAAGACACAACATACATGCGATCCTTCACTTCCCGCTCTCACGAGGCCATCCAGACCCAAGGCACTCACTTGGTCGAGCGGCCGCTCTTCATCTTGGCCTGTGTCGCGTGGCTCTCCATCTTCGCTTGGGCCATCTTGTGCGACTCCATCTTGGTCTGAGTGGACTTGTGTCCCTCCATCTTGGCCGTCGCGTGGCTTTCCATCTTGGCCTGGACTTGCTTGTGGGCCTCCAACTTTGGGGCCGGGTTCTTAAACGCGTTCCACTTCGCTGCAACGGGGGCGCTCGCCATCTTGGCTTGGGACTTTTGACTCTCCATCTTGGTCTGCATCTTGTGGGCCTCCATGCGGGCCGCATGCTGAGGGTGCAGCGCCGACATGGTCTCAGCAATGACCAGTCTCACTGGCATTGTGGGCTCCTTCTTCTCCATGCGGTTGCCCACATCCTGCAGCTGGCGGAGGCTTCCGGCATCGGCCACGGATGCAGCGAGGGCGAGCACCGCAAATACGAGGACGGCGGAGACCTTCATTGGCTGATAAGTGCGGTCCGTTTGCCAAAGAGCAGCAGCAAATGCGGAAATGATCCGGTCAAAGGACTCGACTGTTTGCGCTCTTTACATCCTCAGTTGCGACTGCTCGGGCCACTCAAGATCGCGCCATATGAGCGACCCTTAACTGGATCGCAGCGTCGGATCACGACCACCTGCGGACCGCACATTGCGTGTCCTGTTTTAAACATCGCGTGTCTGTGGAAAATCGTGGTCACTTCGATTTCGACCAATCAGAAGACCAGATGACGGCCGCACACCAGGCGTCCACGAGTGGTCATCATGGTATTGCGTGCCCAATATGGCGCTATCCCTTCGACGCATCGACCGCAATCGGTCACTTCTCAGGCATGGCGCCGCCAGATCTCTCAGGCGGTCACAGCCTGTTTGCACAACAACGAAGGAGCCCGCACAGAAGAGCCTATTCCGATCATCTGCCCGTGGACCCTCGATGACGCCAGTTGATGTGATGTGCCATCATTCCACGGTGCGAACATCGGATCACGCAGCTATGATGGGGACGAGATTTGATTTCCGTGCGGTAGTGTAGATGAGGATCACTTGTCTTTTGCTGCGACGACCAACGATGACCGCAATGCTGCACTCGACCAGACCCGTGCTCACAACTGTGCGGGTGGTTTGCCGCGACCGCCTGTGGATCCCACGGATCGTGAATCAGATCGAAGCCAACTTGGATGAGTCCGCGAACTGGACGTTGAACAAGGCAGCGCGCCGAGGTTTCGTGCATCTGATGCAACGACTGGCAGCCACAGAGACTGTGAGTCACCACTATCGCATCGAGCGCTTCAGTGAGGCCATGCGCACTGCCGCTCGCCATGGCTTTGTCTACGTCATGGAGTGGTTGAGTTCAAGCTACCTTCGCAATGGGGTCGTCCGCGGCGCTCTGCGTGAAGCCGTATTGGGAGACCACCTCGCAGCCACGCAATGGCTGCACAACCAGTACCCCCTCGATAATTGCGGACCTGAGACCATCGCAGCCGCAGCTGGTCGTGGCCAATTAACGATGCTTCAATGGCTGATGGTCCATCGGCGCGCGGACTGGAAGGCCGCCACAAATAACAGCGCCATTGATCTCATGGCTTGTGCAGCCGCAGGTGGTCATCTGGAGATGGTTCAGTGGATGTACGACTCTGGTATTCCGCTCACCTCGGCAGTGATGGACGCAGCAGCCGCAGGTGGTCATCTCGTGGTCGTGGCTTGGCTGGCATCCAATACAACCGAAGGATGCACGACCAACACCATGGACGGCGCTGCTGCCAACGGCCACCTGGCTGTGGTCGAGTGGCTTCATTTCAACCGGCTAGAAGGGTGTACGACTCATGCCATGGACGCAGCGGCCGGCAACAATCACCTGGACGTTGTCCAATGGCTGCATTCACATCGACACGAAGGCTGTTCAGTCGCCGCCATGGATCTGGCGGCCGCTAACGGGCACCTGGATATGCTCGCATGGATTCATCAGCACACGCAAGCTGGATGCTCACACCACGCAATTGAAGGTGCGGCTGCCCAGGGTCGACTCGATGTACTCCAGTGGCTCCAGGATCACTGCTTGCCAGACGGAATGGCGCCAGAGACGCAGGCCATGGACCTGGCAGCGGCCAATGGTTTTCTCGATGTCGTCCAATGGCTGCATCAGAATCGACCGGAAGGATGCTCCACACGAGCGATGGATCTTGCAGCAACGAATGGTCACCTCTACGTCGTCCAATGGCTTCACTTACATCGCAGCGAGGGCTGCACGACCGCAGCCATGGACGGCGCGGCCACCAACGGCCATCTTCACGTGGTCGAATGGCTGTATGCGCACCGATCCGAGGGCTGCACAGCCAAGAGCATGGACAACGCAGCCAAGCAAGGCATGCTCGAGATCGTCACGTTTCTACGCAAGAATTGTGGCGGAGTGGTGTCGACTCGGTCGGCCATGGAGCACGCGGCGGTGCATGGGCAGTTCGCCGTCTGGGTCTCATTGTTTGACCCGATGCATGCGACCTCCGCACGCAGCCACATCAACCTATCGGCTCGTAACGCCGCTAAGACAGGGCAGCTGAGGAAACTCGAGTGGCTCTACGAGAATTACCCTGACAGCATCGACCTCGAGGGGGTCCGCTTCCTAGGCGAGACCTACGGCCACATGCACGTTGTCAGTTGGCTTGAAGAAGTGCAGGCCAAGTTGGACAACCACTTGCGGCCGCTGTTGTCCTCATCAGCCTCAGCCTCAGCCTTGGGTCCGTTGGTGTCCAGACGCGGCAAGCGCAAGATCCTTGTCGAGGATGAAAATCTGTGGGCGGGCCTCAGTTTCGAAAAACGACGAGTCCCGTGAGATGGGAGTGCGGTACCGGCGCGTATACCTTCCGTATACCTGTGTTCTCGCTGGGGTTTTCCTTGCAAACTTCATGCAATAATTGTTGATTGGATGTAAATATATGTACCCACCTTTTTTTCACCAATCAAACGTTTCGTTCATCCGCTCCCTCAGATGCTTTGCGGGTCATTTCTCAAAGTCAGAAAAACGCAACAGTTCGCCATGAGCGATGTGCTCGAGGAGCTCCGACCGCGTTGCGCACAGCAGCAGGAGCTCGCGCCGCTCTGCGAGCAGCTCCACAGCCGCCTCAGCTGCATCTGCGACCAAGTGGACCGCCTGTTCCCCGTGCGCGTGGGAGGCGGGGCGCACGAGGCCGAGCGCGAGCGTTTGCTGGGGCTCGTCATGCGCTTCGCTGCGCTGCTGCATGAACTCGAGGGCAAATCGCTTGTGCACAGGCTGGCGGACGACCGCCGACTGATGCAGTTTCGCGCGCTCCACACCGACATGGACGCGCTCGTGCGCATGCTGCGTATCGACGTTCTGGACGGCATGAACTCCGACTGGCAGGACGAGTGGGACTCCAACTGCGAGCGCATCGAGCTGCGGCTCATGGAGCTGGTCACGGACAGCGACTCGCTGTACTCAGAGCTGCGTGGGGACTGTAAGGCCCAACAGACTGCGCTGGCGATCATCAAGAATGCGCTGCAGCAGAGCAGCAACGGCCAACAGGTATCGATCACGGCTGTCACGGGCAGCGACCACGTGGATGTGCTTCGCGCTGCGCTGCGTCGGATTCTAAG
The DNA here is from genome assembly GCA_023334555.1 of Elongisporangium undulatum. NCBI lineage: Eukaryota > Oomycota > Peronosporomycetes > Pythiales > Pythiaceae > Elongisporangium > Elongisporangium undulatum. The sequence goes on from JAADVF010000131.1 coordinate 48,386, forward strand.
CTTCGCGCAAGTGGGCATCCCGGATCTACCGACCTGGTTCCTCTCGCCGGTCCAGCTCAAGAGCGACCGCGAGCCGTTCTCCGGCAGTCAGAGCGCCGAATTGTATCACGGCGTGTGGCAGAGCTCGCCCCAGACGGCCGTGGATGTGGTCGTGAAGCGCTGGAGCAAGGGATCGCGAGGCAATACGAGTGGTGGCGATGATGAAGGCTCAGTAGCCGTGCAGAGGGACATGGCGCTGTGGTACCCAGTGCAGCACGCCAATCTGCTCAAGATGTATGGCGGCTGCCATCTCTCAGACTCGCCCTTCGTGGTCATGGAGCGGCCGAGCGTCTCGGGCCATTCGCTCGTGAGTCTGGAAGAGCATCTGAGCGCATCCATCGACCACCGACGCATGGCCTTTCGCCTGCTGGCCCAGGTGGCCAGTGCCTTGCTGTGTCTCCACGACCACAAGATCCTGCACAACGACCTGCGCTGCGCGCAAATCTACATCAGCGACGACGGCCAAGCCAAGCTGGGCCACCTGAGCTTCATGGACCAAGCCGTTAGAGACAAGAAGAACTTCGCGTCGCAAGAGCCAGAGGACGATCCAGGCAACGACAACCAAAAGCACGAGCTCCAGGAACCCGTCAAGCCTGAGTCGACCGCAACAGTCTCAGCTCTAATAATCAACACGCATGCGCTGCGATGGCGAGCGCCTGAGGTCTTGGCTGGGAAGCTGCCGACCACTGCGTCCGATATCTACTCGCTAGGCATGTGCGTTCTGGAAGCCATCACGGGCGATCTGCCGTACGGACTTCTGGACGACCGCAGTGTGTACAGGCGTGTGCTCAAGGGAGAGCTCCCAGACCGACCAGCCAATCTAGACGACAGCGTGTGGACTCTGATCGAGGCCATGTGCGACGCGAATCCGCTCAGTCGCCCCGACATGACGACTGTCGTGGAGGAGATCACAGCGCTGGCGCAGGAAGAAGCTAAGCGAGATCTAGCCAGCGGAAGGCCGTCGATCGCATTGGGTGCGAGGCGAAACAGCAATGCCAGTACGAGCAGCAGCCGCAACAGCTACGCAGACCCTCGACACACTGAGTACTTCTCATCTGCGCTGCGCACGTCCAGAAGCAGCTCGTTCTCCAGCGAGGTAGGCAGTCGGCTGTCTGTCTCAGCTCTAACCAAGGAAGAACCCAACTCGGTCATCACCACAAGCGTTGTGACGCTTCAACAGAAGTGGCTCGGCATCAAGATCAACTCGATCGGCACCAAAGTCGTGGTGAGCAAGTTCCAGCGCTCGGGAAGTGGCGCCATGGGCGAGATCGAGGCCTCTCAAATGGTGCGTCCGGGTGATCTCATCGCTGCCATCAATGAGCAGAGCACTCGCGGCATGAACCGCCACGAGATCGGCGCGCTCATCCAGGGCCTGCCTCGACCTCTGCGCATTTCATTCCAGCGGGACCCGCAACTACTGGCCGAAAGCTTTTTCTTCGAAGGGCTTCGACGCGATGTGCGTTGGCGCGATCGCAGCCCTGGAGTTACGCTGCCCGGTTCAGCCGAGCGACTGCTGGGCTCCATGACTCGCAGCTTTACGTTCGAGTTCTGGTTCAGCCTCGGCGAAGGCAGCGATGTGTTCACGGGCGGCATCCTGCTCGGCGCCCAGGATATCGCTTTCGAAGCCAACGCCTGGCCGTATGTGCACCGGCCGCTGGTGCTCGTGGACGCCCATGGACGACTCTGCAGTCTCCTCATGAACAAGGATTCGCCCGTGGTCGTGGCGGAGTCCCTACTGCCCAATCAGTGGTACCAGCTTATAGTGAGCTACAACGACCAGGAGCGGCAGATGATGATCTACGTAGATGGTGTACTCCGCAGTGCGTCGACGGGCTCACTGCACCGCGATTGGGCTCGGTTCCAGTACCTCACGGTCGGCTCCGGCTGCATCAGCGGACTGAACACGGCCAAGCCATCGGCCGATTTTGCTGGCTGGTACGGCTTCAATGGGCTCGTGCACGATTTCAAGGTCTGGCATGGTGTTCTCTCAGAGATCGCGGTGTTGCAATTGTTTCGTGGCGCAAGCGATTGCGTGGATGCTCCGTCCTACGCCTTGCAGCGAGACGTCTCACGGCGCAGTCCAACGCAGCAGCAGGCAGTTCTTGTCCAGCGCGTGCGTGCCTCCTGCCCAAGACACGTGGTGGCGCAGGTCTACAGTTGAGATTCGAGTTGTGGTGGGCTAATGAATGTTCTTGTGTATTGCAATTGCCTTACTCGGTATCTTGTTCTGAAGCTACGTCTCAATACTATACGCGAATCGATCAAGTCTGAGTTTGTCTCTTCTTACAAGGAGGAAGCGACCGCAACTCCAACTGCCACAACCGTTGCTCCCACGGACAAGCGGATCTGGAGTTTCGAAAACGGATACAGCACAACGCCCAGAACACGACGCGCCGTGGGCGAGTACGGCGCATACCGGGCCGGCAGATCCAGCAGACTGTACTTGTAGATCACGCTCTTGCGGTG
>JAADVF010000132.1:0-50806 GCA_023334555.1 Elongisporangium undulatum
GCCCAAGAGCGATGTGGGAAGCAGTACAGACGAACGAGAATCATGGGCAATAATTGGTGTATATGTATTGAAATGGAGTGCGATCCAAGCAAAGCCAGAGCTTTGAAGAGGATGCTTTAGAAATGATAGAAAACGCGGTCTCAAATGTCCGTGGCAAGCACAGCCGCCGAATCCACCACAGCCGCCCGGACGTCTTCGTCGTCATCACCCTCTTCATCCGACGAGGCAATGGCATCGGCCATGACCTGTCTGCTCGAGCCACTCACCTGCACGATATCTGTGCGCGCGCGCCGCTTGAGACGCGCCTTGACAGCGAACGCCATCATGGCAACCAGGCCAACGACGCAGAACCCGCCAGCACCAATGGTGGCCAACTGGAGGAATCCACTTCTCTTCGCAGGCGTATCGGCGATCTCATTCGCTTCGCTGAGCAAACGCCGGGTCGTGGGGCAGACGTAGTAGGCTTGTGACTGAGTCGTCGTCCACATGCGACAGAAACGGCAGGTGCCGCTGTAGCAGCCGAGGCCTCCGGAAGCGCACGTGGCGTCGACGTAGGCTGAAAGCCCCACAGACGCGTCGCCACTTGACACGGAGCAAATAGCAGCGGTTGGTGCGGGAGTCGTTGGCGTAGGCGTCGTTGGTGCCGGGATCGTGAACACCGGAAGCGCAACAAACGTGATATCGTTGCCAAGCGTGGAATCAATGCTGGTGCAGTTCACAAAGTTGGATGATTGAACCGTGCTCTGGCGCTTGCAGTAGCGGCAGACGTTGTTGAGGCAGCCAACTCCGCCATCAAAGCACGAGATATCGGTCACAATTCCAATGCCGACGGCGGCATCTCCGCTTGACACGGTTTGCGAGCAAGTCAGCACAATGGCCGGAGCTGACGTGGTGGTCGTAGGTGCCGTAGTCGTGCTCACTGGTGTGGCCGTTGTGGTCACTGGGGTAGTCGTCGTGGTCACTGGCGTGGCAGTCGTGGTCACTGGTGTGGCAGTCGTAGTCAGAGGGGTCGCCGCTGTGGTGGCTGGTGTCGGTGTCGCAAAGTAAAAGCCTAGCGACGTACACGTCAGGTACGCAGTCGACTGCGGCGACTCAAAGTACTTGCAGAAGCGACAGAGTGAGTTGATGCAGCCAAGACCGCCACTCGCGCAGCTGGAATCCGTCACGATCTGAAGACCGACGGCAGCGTCACCTGAAGCGACCGTCAAAGTACAGGACGCCAAGGCATCTGTCTGGCCGAACGGATTACTGGACGAGCCATCAGAGAAGCTGCCGCTCGGAGCTTCCGGCCAGAAGAAATCACCACCGTCGCCGTCAGCATTGGCGTCGGTTCCACTTGAGCTGCTTCCAGTGGCGCTACTTCCAGTAGTGCTACTTCCAGTAGTGCTTGTGCCAGTGGTGGTGCTGCCAGTGGTGGTGCTGCTTCCGGTAGTACTGCTTTCAATAGTGCTGGTGCTGGTGCCAGTGGTGCTGTGACTACTGCCGCTGGAACTCGTCGTCGACACTGCAGCTGTCGCTGTCGAGTACCCGAAGTCTGAGCACTGCAGTAGACTCTGCGACTGTGACGTCGAACGAGTCTGACAGTATCGGCAGGTGGTGCCGGAGCACCCGGTGCCCCCGCTCGCGCAGGTCAGATCCGACACCAGCCAGATACCAGCAGCCGCGTCGGCGTCCGTGATCGTGGCCGTGCAGGTGGAAGTCGCGACAGCAGCCGTCGTGCTGGTGGTTGAGGCCGTGTACGCGAAGAAATAGCCATAGTCCGAGCACTTGTTATACTGGGTTGACTGGGCCGTCGGTGCCACTTGACAGTACCGACAGACCGAGTCAAAGCAGCCGGCACCGCTGGCAGTCGCACACGACTGATCCGTGATGATCTGGATACCAGCAGCTTGGTTGCCTTGGGAGACACTGGACCGGCAGACGGCGAATACAGAAGCCGCAGCAGACGCTGAGCCTGAGGAGGCAGAAGCGGTGCCGGAGCTCGTAGACGCTTGAGACGGAATAGTCGCTTCACTTGGCGTCGATGCAGCCGACGCAGCGGAAGCGGTCGATTGAACTGGCTCCGCTGAGCTTGAAGGCGCTGACGTATCGGCAATCGCTAGTTGGCAAGCCACGTCCGGAGTCGTACTTGACGGATCCGCTGCTTGGACAAGATCGTGCTGCAGTGAACTCAGCGCCAAGACGCACAGCGCTGCTAGACACGCGAGCGATCTCGTGCTGCAGGTACGAAAGAAAACCATGACGCACCAGGAGTGTTGTGTTGCCAGGACTCGGTCCAATGTGCAATGCCAGTGTTAATGAAACGAGCAGAGGTCTACACTGTTCCGAGTGCGACCTAGCAACCTGTCGGTTGGCGCAGAGCAGTCCTTGTGTCTAACGCATGCGATGTATTGATAGGCGAGCTGCGTCCCATGGCGGCCTCGGTGAGACATATCTGTCTAACATAAGCGTTGGCTGAAGTGAAAGAATATTCTGGGAATTCTGGACCTTGTCTGCTCCAAATGCAGACCAAGGTGACGGACACGGACTCTTGCGACGTTTGCATCGCGAGGGCAAAATATCAATATCATTGTCTGACCTTTCGAGATCCAGGATCTTGAAATCGAAATATCAGCGGATCAGTCGCCCGAGACAGAAGCATCAAAATGTGTGTATAACAGGAATAATTAAGTAAAGCGAATGGATCGCGAGCGACCATCCTTGTCGCACTATTGCATCTCGGCCATCTCGGCCAGAATCTTCTCCTTGCGCACCCATCGGCGGCGGCGGACAGAGCGGCCAACGAGCTTTTGCAGTTTCTTGCGGAGCCGACGCCGCTCGGTGAGAGGCAGCTGCTGGGTCTGCTGGTCCCGCAGAAAGTCTTTGAACTTGGTGGCGTATTGCCACTGATCGGCTCCTCCGAAGCGATTATCGATCATCCATTCCGAGAGATCGAACTGCCACGTACCGTCGTTCATCTCGGCATTCGTGAACTTGGGCGGATCTGTAATGAACAAGTGGCCCGGGAGCAGCGAGCCCCAGCCACTGAAGACTTGGTAGCGCTGGATCTCGTATACGACCTGCTCGTCCATGGGCAGCTCCTTGACTTTCTCCTCGAAAGACTTGACGGGCACTCCATCACGGCCGTGAAGAACTCCTCCCAGCTTCTGCACCGCCTGGGTCATTGGCAGCACGAGTTCACGCAGTGGATTGAGGAAACGATCCTCAACTGCCTGCGTTGAGAACGCAAAGCCAGTGTATGCACGATCCCGCTCGACCACAGGAAGCGTATTCTTCATTGACTTGTCCAGCATCTGCTCGAACAGAGGCTTCTCCACGTTCAAATCGGCCTCAAAGAACTTGTATTGTAGCTCCGGTGGCGTCCATTGGGCACGGTCCGGCGTCATTTTGAACTGATGCACTTCCTGGAGAATGTGATAATACTCTGGTTGCATTTCCCGTTTGTAGGCCTTGAAGAGGAAATCACGGCCGAGACAAAGCAGAAGCGAGAGGTACACTGCCATGTAAAAGTCCGGCAGCGTAAACAGATACGGGAATGCGTCGTCGCTGACTGATGTCGGGAACCCGACTGATATGACATAGGCCGAGAAGAACCAGAATATGAAGGAAAATGCAAAGCCAAAGGCTGTCACATAGTTCCAGGAGACGATGTTGAGAGCCAACTTGAACCATCCAACAATGATCATAGCACAATACGAAATGCCACCGACGACATCACGCGAGTAACCGCAGCCATTCAAGTCGACATATCCAACGAGATAGGCTGGCACCAGCGCGCACACTGCACCTTCGTAAAGGCCCTCAGCGATCCATTGCGCAAAGATGCGAAGGCTAAATTGCTCGCCCTGCGCACCAGCATAATACAGGCCAGGAAAGCGTTCAGCGATTGATGCGGGGCATTCTTGCTCCATAACGCCGACGATACCGATTGGAAGTGATGACCAGAACACGTTGTAGCCGTTGATCCACATATTGTTGTAGTAGAGCGTACCAGAGCCTCCGCTGAGCAAGCCCAACACGTACTCCGCAGTGTAGAGAATGATGTTCTTGTACACAACATACAATGCCAGCTTTGCCATGCGTCGATAGTTCCAATGGCCATGCACCAGCAGCAGTCTCTTGAGAAATCGAAATTGCGCGATGGCAAAATCACTTGCATTAACTGCTTGCATGCCTTCATGGCCTGAAATGCCAATGCCAATGTGAGCTTCCTGGATCATACCGACGTCATTTGCTCCGTCTCCAATCGCGAGAGAGCGACAGCCTTGCACGTTGGTCTTGTACAGTCGAACAACCTGAGCCTTTTGTTTTGGGGATACGCGGCAGCAGATCACAGCTGCGCACTGCTGTGAAGTTTCGAGGAACAAATCTTGCAGATAATGGTGACTGAAGACCATGGAAAGGCTTCGCCCATCGATGACAATGGACTGAGTGCGCGCATTCAAATTGTCTCGGCCTTCCTTTTGAGCTCGTCTGAAATCTTTGCACCGTTTGTACAGGAGATCAAACAGCGACGAGGCCGTTGGATAAGCATCCGTATTGATCACAAGCCGCTCCATATCGTTGTTCAGCAGTTGGCACGCAAAGCCAATGTTGATTGCAGTTTCCTCTTTGTCTCCAGTAAGAACCCAGATCTTGATGCCGGCGCGGGCAAGGTCGGCAATGGTTGATGTGACGTTGTCTTGCAGGCGATCCTCAATCGCTGTTGCACCCAATATCTCCAGTCCAACTTCAATAGCTTCTTCCAGTTCCTCAATACGATTTGGTTCGCCAGTCTTTTGCAATTGTACTTGCTGAAGATCTGATAAAGCATTTTTGTATTCTGCCGACCACGACATGAACACATCTTCCGGGATTTCACGCTGCGCAATCACTAAGGTCCGTAGGCCTTCATTAGCGTAGCGTTCCAAGTGTTGCATAGTTATTGATACGATGTGCGGATCACAATTCGTTGAATGCAATCGCGGAAAGATGACAGCATCAGCACCCTTGGTGAGAAGCAAAATCTTTCCTTCGGGGGAGCGTACAATAACCGACATGCGTTTGCGAGTGCTTGTGAAATCAATCATCTCCAGCAACTCATAGACGACGTCTTCGTTTCTGTAAGGCATTCGAATCACCACCGAGCCGTTATTGCGTGCTTTGAATGCATACCCGAAATAGTTTGCGCCTGAGACCAAGGCGAGTTCGTCTGGCGATGAAGCAGAGAAATTGGTTTCCCCGGGTCCCCCCTGCCCGAGCTCGAGAACAACCGAGTGGCACACAGCCAGATGAACAAAGAAAGCATCAATCCAAGCTGCTTGATTTGGGTTCACTTGCGGGTTTCGGTCGCGGTCAAACTCACCCGCCGGGTCGATGAAGTGAACATTCTCGGTCTTCGTTTCCAGAGGCGTATTATCAGCAAGAATGTCGCTCGCTGAGAGATCTTTACCAAGACGCTGCTGTGCTACACGACCGATCTCGGTCGTACCACGCCCATACGAAATGCCATGAATGCTCATCTTGCGAAAATCCATTTCATTTGCAGTCAGCGTGCCGGTTTTGTCGCTAAAAATATGAGTAACCTGTCCAAGATCATCGTTGAGGTCAGCATTCCGAACCAGCGCCGGCGTGTCCGTCACCTCATCATACATCAAGATATCTCGATTGAGGAAAAACGTTTGATAGCTTTTCACGATCGCAATAGTGACGTACAGCGTGATGGGCACGAACGATGCAATTAGAATCCAGTAATAGCCCAAGTAAATGAAAAATCCACCAATGTCGTCTCGGAAAGGAGCTGTTCCGCTTGGATCATCCAGCATCAGGTAAATCATGTCGTGGTAGTTTTCTGAGATCCAGCCTGAGCAAAGAATGGCGCCAAACAAGCAGAGAACGACCAGAATCGCCATTAGGATACCAATACCCCGGTTTACAATTTGCAAAATTTTGCTTTGTTTCGACGGAGTTTCTGATGCGGATTGCATGATCTTCGTGTCCGAGCCGGTATTGATGACCATCGCAAATACATAGGGTGTGTTTCGGATCACTGAGCCACGAAGCGCTATATTCTTGAGGTCCAACGGAATCGTGTGCCCTTGAATTGGTTCATACCGTCCTGAGAATTGATTCACGTCATGATTCGGCTTCTCACAGATCACACGGCCAGGCAAGTTGCCAAGTGACTGGGGGTCGTTCAGTTGAGAGTATGTACAGCTGAGTGCCTGACGCACTTTCAAATTGGTTTCTCCATCAAGTGACTTGGTTTCCACAAAGCATATACCAACTGGGAGATCAGGATTGGGCTCCGAAACAGCGAGCAGTAGAATATCCGCCGGTACTGCTTCGTAGTTGCAAACTTTGACAAAGTTTCCCACTCTGATATCGCGCCATTCGACCTCACAGAAACCTGTCGGGTCAGTTGGGTCGAATACTTGCGTTATACGGGCATTCATCTTGATATCAGCAATATGTCGCGCGTTGTCTTCAATTGCAGCGAAAACCGCGTCCACGGAGAGCACAATCGCGAGAACAATCCACTGGTACGGAACACCCGCCGTCGATGAAATGGCAGAAATGAGTTGCCCAGCACCCACCAAGAGGAAATAAAAATTCGCAACCTGGTTAAAAGACACGTGATCAGACGATCAGAAGAGACAAAGAGCAATGACCCATGCATGTGTGTTACCTGTGAGAGGCGCCCGTAGAAAAACCGTGGAATGAAGTTAAGCTTGGTGTACTTGGCCGTGACCACCCTGTTGTCGCAAAAGCCGATATTCTTTGAAGGGTCATTCAGATACACAACACGGGCATCCATGTCCTGCATTATCGCGCCGACTGTCGATCCGGTTGTTTCCACGCCAGAAGCAGCCGATATCATGGAATGGGCCGAGCGAATGCGAACCACAGGGCTATGCGGCCTGCCTACTTCAACCGAGGTTTCGCCATTCTCCAAGGACCGATAGTTGGCTTCCGACTCCACAGCGATATCACTGCGATCGGAAACGCGGCGTCCGTTAGCCCCAACAGACGTATGCGGGGAGAGGATATTCTCCAGCCGCGGCATACAGAAAAGCTTGCCTCCCTTCTCTTCGCTAATCTGGAGGCGTATTTCCCAGTGATGGGCTTCTTCCGCTTTTGCAGCGAACGAAGATCGTTTCAGCTAGGCTATTTTAATCGCCTTGGTATCTTTTTTCTCAATTTGCTTCTTTGGCGCCGGGAGTTTCGATCAGGCGGGTTTATATTGGGCTTGATGACGAGTTGAGTCCCACGCGAGACCAGCCACAGCAGCCACCTCTTCCGGCTGATTACGCGCGCATGGCGCTGGATATTTTTACGATGTTTGGCGGATTGAAATAGCTCGACGGAAGCGCGCGATCACGATCGATTTCTGCGTGCAATCGACTGAAAAATTAGGAGCTAGTCTACCAACACGAGCGTTGGATACTGCCCGTTCACATACCCGCAAGCCAAGCTACAGCGGTGCTCGATGGTAAAGTCACTCATTGCATTTAGTATTGACAGTGAACCTACCTCTTGCTACATACTTGTTGGTCAACTTTCCCCATAATAGCAGCCTGAGCCAGCCACAATCGCCGACTGAGATACACGTAAGGTCAGCATGAGCTTGGATCTTAAAGCTGAGCTTGGATCTTCGCGAGCATCGCGGTGGCATCGTCCGCCTGCACCATGTTCTTGCCCGCCGGCAGGTGGATCAGCTGGTCGCCTTCGAATCGCGGAATCACGTGCACATGGACGTGGAACACGGCCTGGCCAGACGCAGGCCCGTTGTTCTGCACAATGTTGATGCCGTCGCAGCCAGTAGCCTACTCACAGTCACGCAGCATGAACCTCATCAGTTACAGCGCGTACTACGTGCCCATGGCTGACTCAGCACTCTTGTCGCACCTGCTGGACAGCCTTAGCTAGACGCGGCAGTTCCTTGAAGAGCTCAGCGGCCGCCTCCGCAGGCATATCTATGTCAAGCGAAGTATGAGTTGAGGCGTCTAGAATACCAGTAGTGGATTGGGCTCGTACCCGTGATGGTGGCGTAGCCCGAGGCCTTGGGCAGCAGCAGCGCGTGGCCCGGGACGACCGGAAAGGCGTCCAGAATGGCCAGCACGTGCTCCGTCTCGAAGATCTTGTAGCTCGGGATCTGGCCGTCGATCAGCTTGCGGAAGATGTTTCCCTCGTCGTAGACCATGATCGCTCTTCTGGGTTTCCCTTGCGATGGGCAAAATGGCAAAATGGCAAAACGGCAACCGGTAGTTCCTATTTAGTGTGGATATGTACCTGACCCAGACTAAATAGAAAGCTCAATGAAGGAGGATCAGACGGTTCAACTTGAACCGTGGGGATCTGAACTGGACCGTGGAGAATAACTGAACCGCGATGGGTTCAGAGAACCCGAAACGTGGCCTTCACAACACGAGCGCTCATTGGCCACAAGCATTTGGGAGGAACCAATCAGACGCAGATTCAGATCTCCTGATGAGCTTTCGGGCTGATGCAGCAGAGGAAGGAGGATGCGTCGTCATGGTCGGCGACCGCCCCATTTCCGGATTAGATCATAGACCACAGGAGCCATGAACCGAGTGCTGGAGCAGGTATTCCCATCCTTCACGCGCCACGCTAAGCCAGGCAAGTACTACTCGCAGCCAGAGGTACGCTGGAGCTTCAAGGGCTTTTGACCAACGAGCGCACTAGGCTGACTCGATCACGTGAAGGGGTCGCGAGCCTGCAGCTTCCTGTTCCGTGTAGTGTACAACGGCAGCAAGCCGATTGCGGATGGCCGTGTAATCCTGTTCTTCGCACCGCGTGGCGATTCAGAGCCTCGCTTTGAAGCCTTTGAGCTGGATGCGCTCAACCCGATCTTCGCAAAGGACGTGGTACGTTGTTACGTAGCTTCAGCTTTGCAAAGGATCCATTCACTTCACTGACGTGAATCCGCGTGAATCACAGCAAAACTTGCAGCCAGGAGACGTGGTTGAGTTTGAAAGCGCTGCTTATACGGCCCCTGATGCCTTGGGCTTTGTGCCTGCCGATCTGAGCCGCTTCACCAACGAGCTCTTCGTCCAAGCGCTTGTCAACAGTGGTGCGTGCGCTATTGGACGCTAGTCATCGCATAGATGAATGCTGTCGCTTAGATGCTGCTGATGATTGCAGACGTTACGGATCCGGATGCGAACACTCGTCCAGGCAACTTCATCAGCAAGCCTATTCCGGTCTCCATTGAGCGCATCGGTGCACAGAACATTGTCCAAGTAATTGCCGATCAGGTATCACGTGCATGCACTCATTGCGGTTGCACTGTTACAAATACTAATCACAGTTGCTGCCTAGGCGATTCCGGAGGCTGTGGTTCCACCGGCTAATCAGTGGATCGAATACGTTTCCATGAAGAGCGATCTGCTGAGCAAATTCCAGTCCAAGGACGTCTACATCACCGCTTCGGTGGTGCTTCCAAAGGATTACCTTTCGTCTGTTAGCAAGAAGTACCCAACAGTGTACTACATTGAAGGCTTCACGGGCACCGAATCCTACGTAGCGCGGGCCAACGCGTTTCTCGAGTCTGAGATTGGTAATGACTGGAAGGCAGGGGACGCAGCTTCGATCCCAATGGTTCGCGTGACATTAGGCTCTCGAGCTCAGTTTGGCCACACTTCGTTTGCCGATTCAGCAGTGAATGGTCCCTGGGGGACGGCTCTGGTATCCGAATTCATCCCTTTTCTCGAGAGCAAGTTCCCTGTCGTTTCCTCAGCACACGGTCGATTCCTGCACGGCCACTCGTCCGGCGGCTGGTCGTCGCTCTGGCTTCAGCTGCAGTTCCCAGAGTTCTTCGGTGGCACATGGAGTACGGCCCCAGATCCCGTGGACTTCTCCAAGTTCCAGGTCGTGAATATATACGAGGCGACCAACATGTATTGGGACACGACCGGCCGGCCGTACCCGACCAACCGATGTGACGGGCAGACCATCTGCACGGTTCGTGATGAAAACCTGGTCGAGCGCGTCTACGGCCGCGGGAACGGCGGTCAATGGGATGCATTTGTACGTCTATGGCTTGGTGCTGCCTCCCGAATCCATGATGCTAACGCTGCTCGTGCATATATTTGTTGACTACAGTGCTCCGTGTTTGGGCCGCGTGACGAAGCCACCGGCCTGCCCATTCCGCTCTTCGACAAGATGACCGGCGCCATCAACCACTCCGTCCTGGCGCACTGGGCTAAGTACGACATTTGCAAATTCCTGGCCAGCAACTCGTCGCTGCTCTCGACCAAGCTCCGCAACAAGGTGCACGTCATCTGCGGCGTCGAGGACAACTACTACCTCAACGGAGCGTGCGAGACGTTGCAGCGAATCATCGGCGCGCCAGCAGCACCGAACCAGCCCAGCGGGGCGGTGGCTAACTACGTGGATCTGGTGCCCGGCGACCACACGACCATCCGTACGCGAGCCCACTACCGCCAGATCTTTGCCGAGATCGCGCGAACCTTCCAGCAGAGCCTTGTGTCCCAGTCATAGAGACGCCTACGTAATAGAACCCCATCATCATCATGGGCTGATGCTTGTCAAAAACATGGAGAAAGATACGTAGCTGCCAGATTTTCAGCCAATCACGGGCATCTTTGCAGTTGAATTTCAACCAATTGGATTGTGTTAAGCGCATATGCGCGGTCCACACCCATCCAGTGTTTTTTTTGGAGGGAGAAAGCAAGAGCAGAAATGGCCACAGCCGTGCAGGTGGATCGCGAACAGTCCAACGCCGTGAACCTAGCGGTGCTCAAGCGCCAGGACAGCAAGATCCAGGAGATCGTGGACACGGCCACGCACGTCGTGATCTACGAGTTTGACGAGGAGACGCAGAGCTGGGTACGGCGGAACGGAGCTTGCTTGCTTCTCTGGTGGCCTGGGACGACATGGCATGGATTGCTGATTGCTTGCGCTTGCTGTTGTGGCCCATGTAGAAGCGTAAGGACGTGGAAGGATGCCTCTTTGTGGTCAACAGGTGAGGATTATGGCTGTCCTGGTGCATGCATTGGGGAATGGCGTGTGAGCTGAGCTGACATGCGGCTGTCTTGTGTCGATGGATGATGCAGATCCGTGGCGCCGTTCACGCAGATCTTCGTGAACAACCGATTGAGCACGACCAATATGACGCTCCCCGTGACGGAGTCGCTCGTGGTGGACAGTGTGGACACGTTCCTGATCCTGCGCTGCCCTGATGATGTACGTGGCTCTGTTGATGTGAACCTTTTTGACGCGAATGCTGACGTTGCATGGATGGCTGTGCAGTCGTATGCGAGCGGCTACGCGATCTACGGCGTGTGGTTCTACCCGGAAGAAGACCGCGAAAAGATCCTGAACCTGCTCAATGGGTACGTCCAAGCGATTTACTGATACGTCGTGGCACTCGGAACTGACGGTTGATCACCTCAGACTCATTCAGATGCAGAAGGAACAGCCACAGACAACGCCTGTCGTGCAGCCGAATGGCAGTGCCAAGAGCAGCAAGCAGAAGCCGCCCAAGCCGCAGCCGTCTCAGCAGCAGCAACCGCAGATTGTCCAAGCACAGCCACAGCAGCAGCCAGCGCAGGCCCAGCAGCCGCCGCAGCAGAAGCCGCGCAGTCGCTCTCGGTCGCGCAACAACAAGCGTGAGGATGGCACTTCGTCGCGCCGCCAGTCGGGCTCCAATGCTTCGGGCGCCGCTGCGCCCACGATGATCCTGCAGCGCTCGCCTAAGGGCAAGTCGCCGCCGCCAGGTCTCGCGCTGGAAGTCAACGGCAGCACGGTGCCCATTTCCAAGGCGGACGGCATTGCCGCTGGCGAAGCGATCCTTGGTATGATTTCGCAGCCCCAGGTCGAGCCACAGCAAGAGAAGAAGCAGAGAAAGCAGCAGCAGACAGCAGAGCTGCTGGTGCCCACTGCCGTCCAGCCGCAGAGCATCTCCAAGGAGCAGCTCAAGCAGACGCTCATCTCGCTCTTAGACGACACGCAGTTCTTCGACCAGATCTACCACGCGTACGTGGACCGCGTGCTCAAGCGAGCGGCCTAAGCAGCAGCCAAATTCACACACAGAGAGAGTTGCGAGCGTAATAAAGCAATGAAACACTACCGTCTCCCCGGTCTGCCACCCGTCCCAATGTGGACGGGAGCCAAAGCATCACACTCGCGTTCGCATCCACTCGTTCACTATTAGAGAGACCATGAGCAATCCCTTCGCGCGCTTCGCACTGGCCAGAGCGTCGCCCCCAGCCAAGCAGGTGAAGCAGGAGCCCGATCGGCCGTCTCCTGTTGCTGCTATCGTGAAGAAGCGCAAGCGGGAGGTGGAATCAGACGACGACGCGCTGATTCCTGTCAAGCAGGAAGCGCAGGCGCAGGTCAAGAGCGAGACCCCGGAGGACAAGCGCCTGACGCTGCTCAAGCAGATCATCGATGCGCGAGCGAAGACCGTCACGCCCATCGATGAGTTCGGCACACAGGCGTGCGTGGCGCCAGACCTGAGCGACGTCGCGTCGCCGGAGGAGCGAGGTCGGCTCGAGCGGTTTCAACTGCTCGTGGCTGCGCTCCTGAGCTCGCAGACGAACGACAAGATCACGCACGCAGCCATGCAGCGTCTGCATCGCCACAGCCGAGCGCTTGCAGAGGAAGCCGCTGCCGCCGCTACTCTCCCGTCATTTCTGTCCATTGCGACCATCCAGGCGACCAGCGAGGCGCAACTTGACACGCTGCTCTCGCCCGTGGGCTTCCACCGCCGCAAGGCGCAGCAGATCAAGCAGATCGCCGAACGACTGCGCCATCGCGGGGATATCCCGCAGTCGCTCGATGAGCTCCAGGCACTGCCGGGCATCGGCCCCAAGATCGCGCGCGTGATCCTGCTGCTAGCGTGGGACAAGGCCGACGGCCTCATCGTGGACACGCACGTCCACCGGCTCGCCCAGCGGCTGCACTGGGTGCCGTCTCCATCCAAGACGGCCGAAGACACGCGCAAGGAGCTGGAGCAATGGGTGCCTCGCGAGCTCTGGGGCCGGTTCTCGCTGGCCGTGGTGGGTTTCGGCCAGACTGTGTGCATCGCCACCAGGCCCAAGTGCGGGTCGTGTCCACTGGTCCAGACCTGTCCAAGCGCGTTCCATGCCAATGAGAAAGCCGACAAGCCGCAGCAGGATGCAGGAGACGATGCATTGTAGTAGTAGTAGTAGTAAGGCATTCTTTGACGGAGGAGCTTATCTGGATCATGTGTGAGGGTTGTCTAATAGGCGCCAAGGGCAGGAGAAGGAGGAAGTCAAAACTGGCACCAATGCGCGTGCAAGCCCATGATAACACCACAGCGATCGATCGCTCTCATCATGGACGATTGGCCTAGGGGCGATGTGGACGCCGTGGGTTGTACATGAGTCGGTCGGTTCTTTTTTGGTACAGAGCGAGAGAGGGATCAGGAGGCATGCGCCGCCACTGTGAGGATCAGCACCATGCCCATGGCCATGGTCAGCGTAGCGATCCTTGCCAGCGCGCGCTGCGAGATGTCTTCCATGGTCTCAGCCTTCCGCCGCGTCTTGGCGCTGGCAAACGACGCGCTCTGGCCGGATCTGTAGCTGTAGGATGGCGTGGCATCGACTGCCGCGGCCGGTGCAGCGACTACGGAGTACGCCATGGATGAGGACGAGTACGACTGCATCTTGGTCATCTGAGAGCTCAAGCGGTCCGGCTTGGTGTTGGTCCAGGGGCTCCATGGCTGCTCGTACTGCTGGCGGTAGTAGTCGCGCTCCTCGTCCTTCTCCTCCTCATCGCTGTCGGTCTGCGGCTGCGCCTCCGGGTCGTCGTCGTAGCTCATGAGCGGCTGCTTGAGCATGGCCTCATCGTCCAGCAGCCCACGGCCACCGAACTGGGAGGGCGAGTACGGGTACACGGTCTTGAAGCTCTTCCAGAGCGCGTCCATGGAGAGAGAGATCTTGGGCCCGAAGAGAACGAATGTGAAGAGAAGAAAAGTCGTTTGAAGAGAAACCCAACAGGACGTTAGCGCGACCTTCGCGCAACAATCTACTTGGATACATTTTGTCCCCAACTAACGGATGCACCGCGCTGGGAAAATCGCCGTGGCAGACGTCATCCCCGGAGCATTTGCTAATGGACTGGGCTAGATGAAGCATTGCTGCATGTGGTGGTAGCAATACATCCTGTTAACGATCCCAGGAGAGAGCTTGTTGCAAAGCGGCTCAAAATATGAACGAAGAGCAGAGCAAAGTGCTGATATCTGTTGCAAATGCAGTTCACGTGAGTGCATTCGACTCACCAAGCACACGATTGAGACGATTGAGCCACGCACAGGACACGACACATTCGAGCCAACCGCTTTTCTCTCTCTCTCTCTCTTATCCACTGCGAAACACAGCAGTTTCGATGCTTCCTGCGTGACCCCACCATCCTAGGTCACATCAAACGAGATCGAAAGCGCAAGCAGCTTGTGAAGTCAAAGTCGAACGCATGTGGAGAATAAGACCTAGATTTATTTCGACAGAATAATTCCAGACCCCATCGGTCATCCTGCACGCTTTTCCCCTGCAGCACGCACGCAAGAAGAACCGAGTAGCGCCTGGGCTTGAGCGCTCTGCTTTGCGGCGAGTGCGTTCAGTCCCTGAGCTGCCCTGTTCCTGCCGGAAGACGCTCCGTCATGCGCGTGAAGAGCAAAGAGGCCACGACGCCAAAGTCGACTGTCCTATGAAGACGCAACTTAAGCGCGCTTGGCGGCCTGGCGGAAACGCGGCGGGGGCGGGGCACGGCTCTTGCGAGCCTCAACCGAGCGACCACGCACGATACGCTGGTGGATAGCGGCTTCAACGCAGTAGTAGTTCTTGATGTAGATCTTGGGCAGAGCGTACGACTCGTAGACCGAGGCCTCCTTCAGATCACGGATGGCCGACTGGTCGACGATGTTACTACACAAGCAAGCACAATACGATGAGAATCTCCCCTGTTTCTGGCCACTATTGCCCTCGGCTGTGCGCATCCCGATCGAGCGCCAACAGCGCCATTGTCAGAGCCTGTGGGGGAGCTAAATGGCTGCTGGATTGCTGATCTGGGCTGCTGCACTGCTACGCTGTTGGCTGCTGAATGCGTGGAGGAATCGTTTCGTACCGCACAACGAAGCGCTTGATGGCCTTGTCCTTAGGGATCAGCTTGGAGGTGGACACGCAGTGCACACGCTTGACGTGGCCACGTCCCTTCTTGTTACGGCCATGGTTTCGGCGCTTCACAGTCATGTTGCCTTCGGTGACTTTTCTCCAAATTGACTGCCAAGGGTCTGATCCAGCGCCGCCCAAGCCAGAGCGCACGCCGGCCACCCAACGGCAGCCACCATACAAACCACCCATCAGAGACGTTTACGCGATTTTCATTGGCTGAAAACAGATAGAAGATAGCCAATAAGAAAAGAAAACCTTCCCCTTGGGCAGGGACCGTTTTGGCAAGAGGTCACTGAATCGAGGGAGTGGGCTGAACAAGGACGCCACGGATGCAGCCATCATGGCATAGATGTGCGTGAAGATCATGACGTCGCTCTGAAGACAAAGGCCATGGAAGCCAGGAGATGAGATGACCAACTCCTCAAGTTCGATATAACTTTGATTGCTCTTCGCTGTCCGCTCGTTAGAATCTACAATGAACTCGCCAGCAGCTCCTTGCGCGTGCCCTCAGCAATCCTCTCGCCGTCCAAGGGGTGTGATATTCTCTTCATTGCGGTGGGCATATCGCTCTCCGGCTGCCTTGTTGAAAGCACACTCCTCCATTCTACAGCTCAGCAGTCTAAGGCGACTTGCTCTCTGTGGCTCCGGAGGCTCTATGATGCTTATGTATGCAGGCAATTGATCCCACATACACAAGCAAGCGCATCAGCCAAAGAGTAAAGGCGTTAGCACTCCGTACTGCTCGCTCCCACCAATGCATCCATGCTTGATAGAGATTGAGAGTCCCGACACCGTCGAGTTCTGTTCACCTTCAGCCTAGGGAGCCTCTGAATCAGTGGAGTTTCCACGTATCGAACGAAGCACGAGGAAGCTGCACAAAGTGTGCGAAGCACAACAAGTCATCGATGCCACGCTTAATCCTAGTCTCCCCTCGTTCAAGGCGTCCATCTGCGCTGCTGTCTATCAGCAATAACTCCAACGCCCTTGCCATTACCACCTCTGTGTAGTATGAGACGCCCAATCGACTGTAGCCTTCGCCAGCTCTCTTGCGAGATCAACGAGAGGAGTTGGTCCCATGGCTTGATACCAGTGAGAAGCAGCAGCAGCAGCAGGGCAAAGACACGTGGATTTTCATACATGCTTCATTTTTGTGTATTGGACTTGAGTTCCTGCCTCAGAATCTACGCGCACGCGTGCGGTTTCTAATGAGCTCCACACAACTGACGCGAGACTGGCCAGGGGAAGGACGGAAGTAAATGAGAGAAGGGGGGGCTCGCAAATCTACTTCAAGTGCTTCATGATCTGGGGCACCGACTACAGAGACAGCAACAGAGGCCACATGGAGAACGTCAGCCCTCCGCATAGTACACGTAGACAACACAAGAGCAGCACGTACGCATTTGTCAATGCAGTGGAGGAAATCGAAGTACTGGCCGTCGCACTCGCCGACGCCCTTGGCGGCAACGCGCTCCAGGCAGGCACGGTACTTGTCCGTGTACTGCTGGCACTTGGGCTCGCAGGCCTGGCGGATCGCGGGCATCACGTCAACGGGTTCTTCTCCGGCCTGTACGCAGACAGCACAGACGCCATACGGTGAGTTCTCTCTGCTCACCCTCTCTTCAAGAGACACGCACACACAGGGCCCGGGGCCCCAGCAATCGCTCCATCGACGCACCATTTTGCTCTCGGGGGTTCTTACGCGAGTCGGCACCCTCGGAAAATAATGAACGGCTCCAGAACCACGGTCCGCGGACCGTGACGGCACAGCATGGGACCGCGGCCACAGACCTGGACCGTTGCGTGCTTATGTTGAGAAGGCGCTCTAATAAAAGTAGTCACCTGACGCCAAGAGTTGCCTGGGCGCCGGCCGCAGTATGAGGCGCTGGGAATTTGCGCTGCTCCTCGTTGGAGAGCGGATGATGGTCCAGCCATAGTGTCGCTTGTGATCTTACCCCTGGTGGTCAAGCGCATCGCCCAGGGTCCTCCCATTGGGCCTTCAGCACGAAGGTCAGCTGGTCCAGTCTGAACGCGCAGTCTCCGCCAGGAAGCAACGCCAGTGCCAGAAACGAGTGCAGCTCCGGTGAGGCGTACGCGAAGATAGTGCAGACCGTGTGCTCCAGCTGATGCAGGTCCCAGCTCTGCTTCTGCCGATAGAAGACGCGGTTGGGTAAGTGAAACATCACAGCCAAGATATTCACAATTGGAAATGAGCAGATCTATCGCAATGGGACCGGACGGAAGCAGCGCACAAACCATAGATCATGGGCACGGGCACTACGGTGAACTCGACCAGAAACAGAAACTCCGTCATGTGAAACAGCTTGAACACCTGACATACGAATTGAAGCTTCCCGGTGGCGTTCAGTGAGTCAATCTGGGCTATGTCGTCAGTCTGGAGTGTACACTGGTGAAGCCACAATGTGGATTTGGGCCTTTCAAACGGCAATACGGAATATCTTCGCGACGCGTGCGTACAACCATTCTACTGATCTATTTCCGCTGGTTTGGCAGTCGCAGGTCGGCCAAAACGTTTGTCTTATCCGTTTGTGGTCGATCGCGTTTTGGATTTGTGCATCTTTGCAGTAGCGATGTCGAAAGGTTGACGCACGGATGACACAAGCACGTGAACATGAATCCCGAAGCTTTGCGAGCTGAAGATAAATGTTCATGAGAGCTCTCGTGTTTCTCATTTCCGTACCAAGCTGGCCGACTTCAGTCTCGGTTTAACGAATGAGCAAACAACTCACGAAGGCGGTAACACCGTCAGCCACGAAAACTTGAACGTCGGGTCGATGCCTGAAAGAACACCAACCGTGTGTCAGCCCAGTCAAGCCAAACGCATCTATAACAGCAAAGGCTACTACCGTTGTGCTCGACGGATCCCTGAATGAGAAACATTACCCAGACCAAAAGCCTCGACTGCACTCCAGCCCATTGCTTATCCAGTACGAAGGCGAGCTGATGCAGGGTGGACAGATGAAGCTGTCGTCTCAGAAGGAGCGCCAACGCTAGAAACGACAGCAGCTCTAGCGACGCGTACGCAAACATATTTCCGAGCTTGTGCTCGAGTTGGGGCGTGTCCCAGCCCTCGAGCTGTCGATAGAACATGCGATTAGGCATGTAGAAGATCACGACCAAGAGTGCTCCTGCAAACCCACACTATTCAACAATTGGAGTAAAATGGTTTGACGAAGCGGAGCATACGAACCATAAATCGCGGGAACGATCACTTCAGTGAACTCGACCAGAAGGAGGAACTCGGTCATGTGGAACTGCTTGAGCATCTGACGCACAGAGCGGAGCTTTTGCTTGTCGTCTTGTGAATCGAAATACGTTTTGTCGTCAGCTGTAAGTCTGGATTCGAATGCATCAGCCAGGAAACGATGCGGCGGTTCTTCTCCGATTTGACGAGGTGAGAATACGCTGGGCATGCCTTTCTGAAGCTTGCTTACCGCTGCGCTCTTGATGCTGGCTCGCTGAATACCTATGACTTGATCGTTTGCTACCCTCGCTGATTTGGCGCGCAAGATTGAAACACAACCCATACATCTCGTCATCGGCGCAGCTTGAGGCGCCGCTGTTAGGCAGGCTCGTAATGCCTCCGAGTGCATATGAAGTGTGGTCTGCAACACACTGGGACTGGTTCTTAGAATGTAAGCGATGATCTCGTCTGTGGGCACATGCCGCAGCTGGCGACGCGAGGGAATATTGGTACAAATGCCTTCGACTCGAGCGACAAGCGCATTTACTTCGTTTATCGACAAAATCGAGTGATATGTGTCGACGATCATGATGATGGCAATCGAGGAATAAGTTGGCGTTCTGCATGCAAGTACATACGAAGAGCGCATGGAAGATCTCGACGTTCAGGATCACAACCTCAGGCAGGAAATCTTCCTTGTGATGAAGGAAATAGTGCATGCCGTTCTTGGACGTGAGTTTGAGAACCGGAAGAAGCAGCGAGTAGACGCCCTGCATACGCGATGTGGATGTGGCAAAGACATAGCCGACCAGTGGATACAGCAGACACATGATGCCCTGCATTACCACGTGGCAGCTCACAAGCTAGAGTTCGCGTCGGATCTGCGCGTCTTGTTGCACCAATCGTCTCAACTTGGCGTAGAAGCAGATCCCAGAGAGCAGGAACTATCCGGTAGACTCGTAGGCGGTGTGAACGGAAGAGGAAAGCCAATGAGCGAAGAAATACCGATCGCGAATGCAGCAGTTCCTGTTGCGACAATCCAGGCCACAAAGCCAACACTGATTGGGCTGAATGGCAGATTGGTGACAAGACAGCGGCATTGGTCAAACTGGCGCCAGGTCATAAGGAACGCGCACAAGTAGTATCGAAGCCAAAATCTTTGGCTGTGCGAGAGACCTTCACTCGGTGGGGTCAGCTTCATGGCTTCCACGAGCGATGTGAGAGTCACGCATGGTATTGGTGTCAATACGATGACTACAATGGCACGACAAAGCTCAGTTCGTCTGGTATACTCCTGCAGTTCAAACAAACGTTCAACCGAATATTACCCACGCAACTCGACCTGCGTGGCTTCGTACGCATGCATCAAGCGATGACATAGCGATCGCTTTGTTTCGGACGCCTTGGGCATCGTCCCACATAGGCCTAATTCGCAAATCGAGACGAGGAGTCCGTCGAGAAGTTAAAATTGGTGCCAGGGATCTATTTCCACGTGAGTGGGCGAAGACTGGCCCGTCTTATTTGACACACAAGCATGTAATTCGATTCTTTGGTTGACAACGATTCAGCAAGTCCCCAAACTCGGTCTTAATTGAGTAATCAACGGCGACTTAGTGAGATGAGTTGAGCCAGGCGAACTTGAATGTTGGGTCGACTCCTGCATGCAAGAAAGAACGCTAAATCAGTCTTCAACAAGTCCGATTCCAAGTCTACTGACATAAAGTACCGACCGTAGTGCTCAATCGATCCTTGCACGAGAAACATCACCCAAACTAGTATCCTCGATTGCACGCCTGCCCATTGCTTTTCCAGAACAAACGCCAACTGGTGCAGCGTGGACAGGTGCATTCTGCGCTTGAGAAGGAATGCTAGCACGATGAACGAAATAAGCTCCAGTGAAGCGTACGCAAACAAGTTCGAGATCCTTTGCTCCAGCTGGGCTGTGTCCCAGTCTTGGATTTGTCGGTAGTAGACGCGATTGGGAAGATGGAAAACCACGACCAAGAAGAGACCTGTAAGAGCACATAGATCGAGTCAGCATGCATTCCCCATGTTAAAAGTTGCTCATACAACAGACAAACCGTCAATCACGGGAATGACAACTTCGGTGAGCTCGACTAGCAGCAGAAATTCGGTCATGTGGAAGAGCTTGAGCGCTCGACGCACGAATCGAAGCTTGTGCTTGCCGCTAAGAGCATGTATGAAGGCTCTGTCTTCCGCAGTGAGTTTGCTCTCGACCGCGCTGAAGCTGTCGACCAAAAACTGATGTTGAAAGTCCTGGCGAGGGGTTGCGAAGCTAACCACATCGGTCACGCTCCTTTCATGAGACCGGTGGGTGATGTTCGTTAGGCCATCTCGGGGGAATCCTACGTTTGCAACTCTTGCTGACTGAGCCCAACAGCACGGAAGGCGACGGAAAAGGCACAGCAAAGAGGCCATAAAGCGCTTGACTGAGATGTCTTGACGGGTTGGCGAATGTGGTGGTCGAGTGAGCTGCGGCTCGGACTGGATGCGAATCGTGTGCCTCAGAGCGCTGGGAATGGTACTTAGGGTGTGCACAACGATCTCACATATGGGGACACGTCGCATCTGGTGCCGCGACGGCAGGCTGTCGCAGAAACTCTTGACGTCGGCCACGAGTGCGTTCACGTCTCGGATCGCGAGTATCGAGTGCACTGTGTCAATGAACATGATAATGGCGATCGACACGACTGAGTTGGCGTTCTGCATGCACGTGCAGACGAAGAGTCCGTGGAAGATCTCGACGTTCAGGATCACAACCTCAGGCAGGTAGTCTTCTTTGTGCTGCAGGAAGAAATACATGCCGTTCTTAGTCGTGAGCTTGAGCACCGGAAGAAGTAGCGAGTAGACGCCCTGCATGCGCGATGTGGATGTGGCGAAGACGTAGCCGACCAGAGGATACAGCAGGCACATGATGCCCTGCAGCAGCAAATGGCCAGCTACCAGCCAGAGTTCGCGTCGGATCTGCGCGTTCTGCTGGATCAGGACCCTGAACTTGACGTAGAAGTAGATCCCTGAGAGCATGAACCAGCCAGGAAGCATCATGGTCAGCGCAAATGGAAGCGGGAAGCCGATGAGTAATGATAGGCTGATCCCGATTGCGATAGCGCCGCTCGTTGCGATGCAGGACACGCGCACGACGCTGGCGGGTGAGAACGGGAGATTCGTGACCAGGCGACGGCACTGGTCAAATTGGCACCAGGTCATCAGGAACACGCTCAAGTAGGCTCGAACCCAGGCGTTCTGGCTGTGTGAGATGCCTTCACTTGGTGGATCCAGCGGCATGGCCTCCAGCAGCGAAGTCAGCACCACACAGGGCACCGGAGTCAACAGGATGACCGCAACCACGCAGCATAGACTCGTGCACTCAGTGTATTCCTGCAGCATGCACAGCCGCTCTATGGAGTACTGGCCACGCAGCTCGACCTGCGTGGATTCAATCGCATCCACAAAGCGCTGGCAGTACGACCGCTTGGGCTTGGACGCCATGGTCGCAAAACTTTTCACGAGCGGCTCCAGCAGCGGCCGACATCGGTCCAGTCATATGAATAGGCATCGATCTATTTGCGCTCGGGTGTGTTCAGGTGTTGTGTATCTTCGGTGGCGCAATGCTCTTACACGGTACGTACGTCCGACACTTGCAGGGTTGAGCCTGGTCTTCCTCGTCCGATATCGAAATGGAGTTGATCATGGCCTCGATACATCGTGGCTTTCGTAACATGCGACAATGGAGGTTGGTTGGACCACTCGCTCGCAGTTCTGAGCAGGAGATGGATGAACTCACGTGAAGGAAAGGACTTTTTTCTAAGCCCCACCGAACGATTTCAGTTATTTCTTTAAGTACGAAGGTCATCAAGTCACATTCGACGAACACGCGGTCAGTCCGTTCAAGTCAAAGCAATGAGAAGCACCAGGCAAGCTGGCGATCGTGATCCACAGTTTGAGATCGAAACCTAGTGATGGCCCTGCATTTTGCGTACAGCGATGATCACAGCACAGCCGCAGATGATGGCAGCACCCAGGACGCTCCAGAGGCTCACGTGCTCGTGGAGCAGGGCCGAGTCCCAGATAAACACGAACACCACGTCCAGATAGCGCATGACGGAGGCCGCACCGGCCTTTTCCAGTTGGAAGCCGCGCGTGAGGAAGAGCTGGCCCAGGAAGCCCAGCCAGCCGGTGCCCATGACAGCGAGCCACACGTCCGTGGTCATCTCGATCACGAAATGCTATTAGGAACAGTCAGTCAGTGCCAGTTGATCCTGAAGCGTTCAAGTCAAGCCCACGTACTCCTCCAAAGGCCAGCAGAGTGGATGCTGACAGCACCGTGGCCGTGAGCAGGAAGTAGTGCACCACGACCAGAAAGCCGAGTCCCTGCAGTCGACGCATGCTGACGTACACGACAGCTTCGCCTACGGCCCCCAGTAGTGCGCAGCAGATCGCCAGCACAGACACTGGCGCGGCCAGATCCGCCGCTGCAGAGCCGAAGATGAAGGTCGGACGGACCACGAAGATAACGCCCACGAACGACAGCAGGGCCACGACCAGACTCACGGGGTCGATCTTTTCCTTGAGCACGATGGCGCTCTATCAAACAGAGAGAGAGATACTGTGAGCCGGAGAGGTCCCGAAGAGGTCATTGACCTGGGACGACGTACCAGGAAGAAGGTGATAACCGGGCACGTGAAGATCAACACACTGGCGTCGGCCAGCACCATGTTGGCCATGGCGTAGAACTCCAGCGCCATGGACGTGTATCCGACCAGACAACGCGTCATGAGCACACGGCGGAACTTGGGCTCGACGGCCAGGCTCACGCCGTTGATGCGCACCACGACCTGGAGGATTGATGAGTTAGCTTCATGCATCAGAGCGTAATATAGATGGACAGAGCCAGCACGAACGCACCAGATTGATCACAAGCGCCACGGATGACCGCCAGAAGACCGTCTCCATGGACGGCATCGAGTACGACGCGTACTTGATGAGCGTGGACATGAGGCTGAAGGTCAGCGCCGAGGCCGCGACCAGCGCCATGCCTCGCAGTCGCTTGCTGAAGTGCTCGTGGGGCTGGTCCTGCAGTGCATGACTCTTGTTGGCCGCATGGTCCACGCTGCTGATGTCCGAGCCCAGCAGCGGCAGCTGCTCCAGCGTCTGCGCAGTCATTGGCTCAAGCCGCCAGGTCTCCGAATGGTTGCGCAGTCATGTCGGATCGTTTTGTTCCTGATGAGTGTTAAATATCGCGCTCGGTCGGTAGTGATACCGGTATTATCTTTGACACAGGATTTTTGAATCACCCAAAACAATATAACCCACATATTCAAACTCCGTGAGGTGATTGTGTGGGTTATGGTTAGTTAGGCTATCGCGTTCCTAACCTCATTGTGTTGCAATTGACAACCGAGGAGAATGAATACGCTTCAGCAGGAGCTCCAGCAGCTCACGCCGGAGCAGGTGAAGCAGCTGCTGGCAGCCAGCGGCCACGCGGATCTAGTCCAAGCGACAGCTTCATCTCCAGATCAAGAGGCTGGAGACCCGCAGACCCAGGCCAAGCAGTGTGAGGCCAAGCGCAAGGAGGGCAACGACTTCTTCCGAGCGCACGAGTTCCAACGTGCAGTGGACGCTTACTCCGCGTAGGTCACATACACAACAGCACTACGGAACTATGCAGATGACCACTGGACTAGCTGCTGATGTGCTGCAGATGCGTAGAGCTGGATCCGTCGGACGCCACTTGCCTTTCGAACAGAGCGGCCTCGCATTTGAAGGTATCCACAGTACCATCAATTAGGTGGCTAACGCATCGTTCACTCTAATGATGTATGTACACAGATGAAGAACTACGACCAGGCGATTGCTGACTGCACGACGGCACTGGCACTAACGCCCTCGATCAAGGTAGTAGCCCTGTTATCTTTGACTCTGATACTTTGTAGCTGCTGACCAGCATCGTGATGCATCTTGCCACCAGCCTCTCATGCGTCGAGCGACTGCGCAATTGGCTCTGGGCCGCATTGAGCAAGCCGCGCAGGATTTTGTGTCAGCGCTGGAGTTCGAGCCGCACAACAAAGAGTGCGTCGCCAAGCTCAAGAGCATTCTCGACCGCGGCTCCTCAGCTCCGGAGCAGCCGGGCGCTCTCAGTTCTCTTTACGTTGCCCAAGTGGCACTGACTCTGGCAGTTCGCGACGGATGGAAACCTATCGCGCTGAAGGGGAATCCGGCGCCTCCAGGTTTGAACGGCCATTGCCTGTTCAAGGACGCGTCCGGACAGATCTATCTCTTTGGTGGACGATCCGTTCGCGACCAGCAGTGTGAACTGTACGCGCTGGACGAGAGCGACTACAGCTGGACAGTCGTGTCGACTCGTGGCACGATGCCGTCCTCTCGAGCATGGCATTCGGTCTGCAGCATTGGCACGGACGATGCGCTCTGCGTCTATGGCGGCGTTTCCTCGCGAGGGGAGGACAAGCAGGTTCATCTATTGGTGCCAGGCTCGACTCGACATCACGTCGCCCAGTGGATAACGCCAGCAGTATCAGAGCAAGACCGAGTGATCCCGCTGCCACGATCCGGCCACGCAACTGTGGCTATTGGCTCAAGCAGTGGAGGCAAGAGCGTGTACGTCTTTGGTGGCCGCACGAAGCAGGGCGTGAGCAACGAGTTGCTCGTGTTGCGGCAGACAGACGCAGATCTGCCGACTGTGGCGTGGCATGAGATCACGGCTTCCGACAGCAACTCATGGCCTGCTGGTCGAGACGGCCATTCCATGTGTCTGCTGCAAGAGAGTGGTCAAAGCCAGAAGCTCCTGGTCTTTGGTGGCAACGGCCAGCGGAACGAAGAGAAGATGAACGACGTCTGGATCTTTGACCTTGACTCGGAGACGTGGAGCCAACTGATCTGCTCCGGCACAGTCCCGCCGCCGAGATCTTACCACACGGCGCATGTGATCGGCCACTTGGTGATTGTTGTTGGCGGTCGGATGCAAGATACGGAAGACGCCCAGGTCTACGTGCTAGATATTGGTGCGTGTGTGCATTGATGCCGATGGAGAGCGAGCCCACTGATAGATTATTTCTCTTTTCGATACAGTCGAGTGCCAGTGGTTTGTCGCGGCGATCCCTTCCAAGCACCAGCTTACTCCGCGCGCATGGCACGCGAGTGTTTTGACCAAGACCAGCCAGCTCTTCCTGCTGGGCGGAGGCACGTTCCAAGGTCCGTTGAGAGACGCTGCTGTCCTGGATTTGAGCTCTTTCGCCGATCGCATTCGAAGCCAAACGGCGTAAAGAGTTGTCTGCTGACGCCCGTCATTTCGCATGCAAGTCGCATGCACGAAATCAGTCTGGCTATTGTGGCGAAGTTGTACAGTGCATCTGTCACAAATTGAGGCGGCGATGTCTAGCAGGACCGATGGATGCAACAGGAGAACGCTTTCTGACCTGACCTGCCGATGCTTTCCAATGAATGCCAAGCTGTCTTCGGCGTTGTGCCTACAGGTTATCTGTAGGAGGGGCCCTTGTGGTCACTCCAGAGTTTTAATGCGCGGCACACGGATCTTAAGCCACTGGCGTGAGCCTACCTGGTTTTACCTCTCATTTGACATTATGAACCAACTCCTCGACCAATTGAAAGAACCCATTTGACATGTCCAAAGCATCCGTTTTCCGATGTCCATTTGCAACACATCCGCTTTCCACATGCAACTAATCTTTTTCCGCTTCAACTCAATGGACCCATCTCGGAACTCGTTAAGTACGCACTGGACGATGTAGTTCACACCTCAAAGTTCGGATTCGTTGTTAATTTCGAATGTCGAAATAGGTTTTTGGGTTTTACTCAAGCCCATTCTGCTGCCGGCTGGCTGTCCAGTAATAATGTGCATCATGAACCACTTCAGTATGTCTGCTTTGGACTCGAATCCAGCCTCCGGATGCTCCTCAAGCGCCATGCAGCACTGATCTCTCCCTCATGAAGCACTTGCAAAGACACTAACGACTGCAATTGATTTTCAACTAGCGCTATTGAAGGGAAACAACACGAACTCACTTGGTACAGCTCGAGAACGAAAGAGCTCGACTCATTTTGCACATCTCAGGCGCTTGGAGCGGTCGCCGAGTCCGGCAGCGCCGCGTACGCGCGCTTGTCGGTCGGCAGTTTGCGCGTGAACTCGGCCACGATCGGAGTGGAGCCGTTGAACTCGTACTCGAAACTGGAATCCAACTTGTGGTCGATGGTCGGGTGCACAAAGATCGCAGACGAATGCGACGGCGGGGACTCCAGTGCCCTGAGAAACGCGCGTGAGGACTGGGGCGACGCTGACACGGACGGATCGCCAGCACCAGGCAGCGGGTCGCCCAGGATCGAGTGCTTATAGTTCGCTAGGACCACAAGAAAGAGAGACCATGAGCATGAATGCGCTCAAGAGGCCAGAGCGATCCTCACATACACACACCTTTCCGGTTCTTCCACTTGCTCATGACGGCCTCGAGACTGGAGCAGCCGTCCAGAAAGTTCGGCAGCTCGCCCCGCAGCCGATTGTCGCGGAAGTCAGACTCCTTGAGGTACTTGAGCCTGGAGAGCGCGACCGGCAGCGAGCCCTCGAGCGCATTGTCGAATAGATACAGGTACTCCAGGTCCATGAGCTCGCCGATGCTCTCGGGGATGCAGCCGCTCAAATGGTTCGTGGACAGATTGAGGAACTCCAGTGACCTGCACTGGCCAATGGATTCTGGAATGGGGCCTGTCAGCATAATAGCAACGAGGTCAGCCAAAGCGGATATTGGCAAGCCATGCAACGGCTACTCGGATACCAGTGAACTCGTTGTTGCGCAGCGATAGAAACACGAGCGACGTGAGGCGGCCAATGTCCTGGGGGATGCACCCAGACATGCGATTGCCCCGCACACTCAGCTTGCTGAGCTGCTGGAGTTGGCAGATCGTGTCTGGGATCCTGCCTGTGAGGTTGTTGTGCTGCAGCTGCACCGAGCGCAATTGCTGCAAGCAACCAATCTCGTTCGGGATCTCGCCTGATTGTAGCAGCAGCTGCACTGTGAGACTCATGGGAGCAGTGGACGTTAGACCAGCAGTAGCAGCGTACCTGAGAGCGCGTTCTGGCACAGATGCAGCTCCTGGAGCCGCTCGCAGTTGCACAGTGAGCGAGGGATGGCTCCTGTCGAGGCCGCACACTTGTCAGTCCCACCCAGAGAAGCCTAGAGGCGTTAGAGAGACACGTACCAGTGAGGTCGTTGCAGCTCAGATCCAGCTTGCGCAGCGAGCGCATGCGCCCGAGACACGCTGGGATGGCGCCTACACCATGTAATACTGTCAGTCGGACCCTTGGGCTTCCGCAACCGTTCGGCGGGGCCTGGTACCTCGGATATTGTTCTGCGAAAGATCGAGCATGCGCAGGTGGGCCAATCGGTCCATGGTCGGCGGCAGCTCGCCCGAGAGCTCGTTCGCGGCAAGTTCCAGCGCCACCACATGGCCGCGCACCACCACGACCCCGAACCACGTCTCCGGGTCCACGGTCGGCTGGGCCCAGCCCTCGCGCCGCCGCCACTTGTCGCCGCCCAGCGCCTCGTACAGCTCCACGAGCGAGCGCGCCTCGTCCATCGGCACGGAGCTCTGTCCCTGGCCCATGCTCGTTATGACTCAGCAGCTGATATGCGCTTGCGGTGTAATGCACCGGCAGAGAAACGGGCCATTCTCAGTTCCGGCGGCTCCGGCTAAGTACGATGGCTAGTCCAGCTGTGCGGTACGTACGGTACAGCGGACTTTGGCCGTACTGTAGAGACCGAGCAGCTCCGTTCTGGCCTCATGGCGGCTAATGGTCCCCCCTTGCCTGGCTCCTGCCGCCAACCCAAGCAGACAGACCGACCGGTCAACCCGCATGGCCACACCTCTCGCCCCTTTTGCTGGCCGATTCGATGGGCTCGTCAAACACATGGGACGCAGAGGGATGGGATAAATGGGGGCATGGTACATTATATAAACACTATCGGACGCGCTTGCTTCACGCGCACACTACTAAAACGTATAACTGTCGCCGTAGAGCGAGTCCCGGTCGTCGTGCGGGTTGGGCTCATCGGGCACGGCAGCGACATGGAACTGCTGCTGCTGCTGCTGCAGCTTCATGGGAACGGCCGCGATCTCGGGCTGCTGCTTCTTGGCCAGCGGGAAGTCCTGCTTGACGATCACGAACTCGCGCGGAGGGCTGGGCTCCGGCTGCGGCTGCTGCTGCGGCGACAGCTTGCTCTTCTGCATCTGGTCGTGCATCTTCTGGCGCACACTCGGCGGCGGGGCCATGCGCTTCATGTGCTTGTAGTTAATAATACTGTTCTGCTCCGGCAGACGCGTGCGCGAGAACTCGCCGTCTCCGGCCATAGCGCCGCGGCGGCCGCGGCGGTTGACCACGGGCTCCACTGGCAGGATCTGTATCCGCGAGTCCACACGCGGCAGCGACGCGGTGCTGTTCTCTCTCCGGCCGGGCGACGACGACGACACGGACGACGTCGTGGTCGAGCGCTGGGACGAGTTGAGCGCATTGGCGGACGTGGAGCGGCGCAGCGAGTTCACGAGCTGGTTGACATCGAAGGCGAAGGCCGGCTGGAACTGCGGCGTGGAGGTGTTGGAGGACTGGCTCGAGTTGAGGAAGGACGAGTTAAGGTCCACGTTTTGGCTCGTGATGCTGCGCATGGACGACGTGGCCCACGTGGACGCCGAGGACATGAAGTGCTCCGACATGTCGGACGACGCGACCGAGGCCGTGGGCGAGACCGGCAGCTGGTAGTAGTTGTTGCTCCGCGTGCTGCGCACGACGGCAGTGTATCGCTGGGTCTCCATCATGCTGCGGACGGGCGGCGGAGGTCACCAGGCGATGATGGCGCTTTTGCGATTGTGAGGCTCGGTCTCCCCGCGGCGCCCAATCGCGAGGATGCGCCCCGGCCGACCGCACTGGCGTTCTGCAACACAAACGGGGGCCCCGCAGCCTGGTTCCGCAACGCCCCTGCCAAAACGCATATGGTGGCAAACTTACGGTTCCAAAACACGCGCAATTCCCTCCCCTAAGCATGAATGCACTTACGCAGGTGGCCGCGCTCTGTTCTGGGTGTGTGTGCGAATGGGGGACACAAAGCCTCGGGGGAAAACCTCTTATTGAGGCCCAAAGTCACAGACTGCCAAATTATCAGTTGATACAGGGACGTGGGACCGTGAAAGGGATACGTTGGACAGAGCTGTACCCTGTTTCGCCATTCTGGGGTTTTGTTTCACCGTCAACTGAAAACCAAAGTGACGACAGAAATTTCGACAATGCGACGGCCAATAGTTAGTGTCCCGCCACATCGGGAAGCAATGATTAAGGTGTACCACACTAGATTGGAGTGACCACCCAGAGGAGCCCCGAAACGCCAAAGTGACATGGCTCCTCCAGCGAATGGCCAAGCGGCGTCCGAGCCCAAGCGCAAGATCAAGAAGCTGACGCAGGACAAGGTGCTGGAGTTCAAGCACGAGATCACCAGAGCCAATGGCCAGATCGACCTCACGTCCCGCGGCATCGAGACCATCCTCAGTCTCGACGGCCTGTATGCGGCCACCAAGCTGGACCTGAGCCATAACAAGCTCACCAAGCTCTCGGACATGAAGTCCGTGCCCAACCTCACGATGCTCAAGCTCACGGACAACAAGTTCACTGGAGAGGTGCGTTAAATGCGATATGATCCCTTGGCGTTGTGGATTCTGAAGCCGATGCGGTCTTGTTAGGGCTTTGCGGAGCTGCAGCAGCTCAAGAAGCTCGTGATCTTCAACGCAGCAGACAATCAGATCACGCGCATGCCCACGGAAGTGCTGCGCAACGTGCGCACGCTCAAGGCGCTCGTGCTCAACAACAATTCCATCACAGCGCTTGACTGGCTGCCCAAGTTTCCCGTGCGTGCATCCTTGTCAATCTCCTGCATTTGCAACTGATCTAACGTGATCGATGCCCACAGGAACTCAACTCGCTGGTCGTGAGCCACAACCGCATCACGCAGCTTGTGCCCAAGACGTTGGAGCGTTTGCCCAAGCTGACCAAGATCTCCATGTACGTGTCACCAAGCCATCGGCTACTCACCATGGTCTCACTGTGATCTCTGAATGCACGCAGCTCGTACAACCAGCTGGAGGAGATCCCGGATCTCAGTGCTCTGACCGAGATCACAGAGCTGCGCTTTTCACACAACAACATCAAGAAGATCCCGGCCTCTCTCGCCAAGCTCAGTACGTTGGCCTTGGGTCTGTTCTAGTCCATGGATATAGCCATACTCACGCGGTCTCTATGATGCTCCAACAGCCAATCTGCGTGTTCTGGAGCTGAGCAACAACCAGATCGATGACTGGGAAGGACTCGAAGCGCTGAGCCATCTGGAGAACCTCAAGCAGTTGAATCTGACCGGCAACCCGATCCTTGGCCAGGCCATGGAGCCCACGGCGGGCGATAAGAGCAGCAAGAGCAAGGACTCGGACGACGAGAAGGAAGCCAGCGAGGACGAAGCAGCGGACACGGAAGACGGCGAGAAGAAGAAAAAGAAGAAGAAGAAGAAGGCCAAGAAATCCACGGAGAACCTTTCGGAGGAGGAGAAGGCCAAGCTGAAGGAGGCCAAGGAACTGGACAAGAAGCACAAGCAGTACAACTTCAAGATGAAGCGCCTGTTCCCGAACCTCGTGATCCGCGATGGCCAGCGCATCATGGACAAGAAGACCCACGGGTACGTGGCCCCGCCCAAGGAGGAGAAGAAGGCCAAGAAGGACGAGAAGAAGACCAAGAAGGTCGAGAAGAAGCGCAAGAGCCCAGAGGAGGCCGAGGCCGAACCCGTCGCCAGAAGTCCAAGACCTTGGAAGCCAAACAGCCAAAGCAGAGCAAGGTCGCGGAGGCTGAAGCCAAGTCAGAGGAGCCGAAGGAGTCCAAGCAGGAGTCCGCTGAAGCTGCCGAGATCGCCAAGAAGAAGGCCGAGCAGAAGGCCAAGCGCCAGCAGGAGAAGAAGGAGAAGAAGGACAAGAGCGACAAGAAGAAGGACAGCAAGAAGCAGCGCCAGCCCAAGGTACGCTAAAGAGGATGTCTGTGTGTGCGGTTATGGCCAGACGGTTATGCTGACTGTGTCTCTCTTTTGATTGTAGGAAATCGCGAGTGGCGTGTTGGCTGTAAAGCAGTTCAAGAAGCCCAAGAAGCAGGCCCAGGAGGCCGCCGTGGACCTCACCAAGGCCGTCTTCACGCCCAACGTCGGCTCTGGCGGTGCCTCCGCCTGGGATTAAGCCCGTGATAGAGATAGAGAGAGAGCGTAACCATAATGGTAACCCGCCCATGATAACCATACCATGATCTGGACCGCCGGGAGAACCTGTGAGAGTT
This sequence comes from Elongisporangium undulatum, assembly GCA_023334555.1. Classification (NCBI taxonomy): domain Eukaryota; phylum Oomycota; class Peronosporomycetes; order Pythiales; family Pythiaceae; genus Elongisporangium; species Elongisporangium undulatum. The sequence goes on from JAADVF010000132.1 coordinate 31,760, forward strand.
GATCTCTCCTCCCGGGGGGAGCGTATTAAAGTATACAGGCAACCAGCATTTTTGTCTGGCGCGGAAAGCAGGAAGAGCAAGATGGCACAGAATCCGCTGACTGCGTTCATTGGGTCCTTCATGGCGCCCAAGAGCGAGACCGACTCGATCGCTCTGGTATGTGGTCGCCTGCAGCGCTCTCTAAGCTCTCGATCCATGGCGCTCACAGCTCTCTGCGTGCTCTGGCTGCTGCGATAGGCCCACATCGGCGAGACCCAGAAGGGCGCCCAGTGGCGCCTCGAGGACGACGCCCCCGCGCACCGCGCCAAGGGCTTCCACAGCCGCCCGCAGTACACGAGCCCCGAGGGCTTCCCCGAGGTCCCGCGCCAGTACCACGTGGCCACGCACTCGAACGGCCAGGACTACGCCACGTACGCCGCCAACTCGTACACGTCGGCCATCGCGGTGCAGGAGCTGATGAAGACCCGCGGCTTCTAAATGCCCGCAGGAACGTCCAGTGGGAGAAGAGCTTCGATACTTAAGACACAAATGAATCCAAGAAAAAACGCACGAGAGGCTCTCGTTTCAAAGCTCCCTCGACCGGCCGTTTGCTTCAATGAGCTCTTGTTACTCGTGGAGCTGATGCAGACGCTAGAGCTGTCTACTGGGACGAAGGAGGGCTGTACAGATAGACCTGAATGCCGACGGAGTTTTCAGCTGGATACTGCCACGAGAGCGAGAGCAGGCGGGTAGACAGCGTGGCTCTCACCTTGGTGCCTTTGAAGTCGCGCACGTCGTCGTAGGTCCAGCCAGGGACCGAGAACACATACGTCACGATGCGGATATTGCGGCTCCGAGCTTCTTCCAGTCTACAGACAACAGCAGTGAGCAGCAGCAAGCAGCGCGTGGGGCGCTGAGGCCGATGGGGGTCTTCTCTCACTTGGGCAGCAGCAGCTTGATGCCCTTCATGTCCACACGTTGTCAGTGTCTCTGTAGATATAGCGCCGCTGCGCCGTTTACTGTACTGTTCGTTACCTGAGGCACGAGGTAGAGGAAGAGCGCAGTGGCGGATGACAGATCGGCCTGCAGCGCGTCGCCATGCAGGATCTGCACGAGATGCGCGACCTCACTGCTCTACGAATCCAGCAGCACACTCAGCGCCAACGCCTCCAGATCACGATCGCAATCACGACGCACGCACCAACACGCGGTCGTTAGCCTTTTGGACCAGCGCCTCGTCGTACTCGACGCCAATGCATCTGCGTCATTCCCACCGTCAGCGTCCCTCAGCACCAGCCCCACACGTCAGTGGCAGACAGAGAGACCTGTTGCCGATCTCCGTGGCTGCGAGCACCAGCAGCCGCGCATCGCCGCAGCCCAGATCCACCAACACGTCGCTCTGCGTCAGCTGCAGCAGATCCAGCGCATGCGTCAACACGCCAGCGCCGCTTGGCGTAAACGGCGCGAGTTTGACGCCGGCCATCGTGGTCTGATGATGCTCATGCGACTGACGGGCCTGTATTCAGCTCTGAATGGTACCACTTCTTCTCCAATAGAGCGCTGTCGAGTTCGGAACTCAGACATGGCTACACAACACGAGAGCCTGCAGACTGATCAGATACCAACAGGAAGACTGCGCTGTCCATGCCAAGAGCTCCAGCACCATTGAATCTAGCGCTCAAACAGCTGCGCACCGCGGTCAAAATTGAACGAAAGCTCTGTGGAATGTGGTACGTTGCTACATCCCAAGACCCAAGTGCCTAAGTATTCAGTCTGAACAATTAGTGAGCACATCCAGATGAGGGAGCACTTGATTTTAGAAATAATAAGTTCAATGAAGAGCATTTTAGCAGAGACACTACCATGGACAGCAATACGTCGGAGAGAGATCGGCTTATCAAATGCTCCTTCAGCCGAACGTCTCTGGCGTTCGTCAGCTTCCGGTCGAATGCTTTCCTCTTGTTTGTGTTCGCCTCGCGCATGTGCTTGTAGATGTCGCTTTGGAGACTGTGAGGCGAACTTCGATTGGAAACCACAAAATAGTCCATTTGGCGTTTCTCTATGATGTACACCATGTAGCAGTCTTCCAGCTTGTCGAGCTTTAGATCTGGAAGCGGATTGGAAAGGTCAACCTGCAAAGCATCTATGCGATCGTCTTGCGACGCAACTACACGTGGCAAACCCCGTCAGGATGTTAGTCAATATCAAACCAGTGCCGTCCAATCCAAGCCAATGCACTCACCAGGGACGATCCCCAAGCGCTTGTTGAAATCAGTGGTCGCTGCAATCACCTTGTCCAGCTTCTTTCGCTGCGCATTGACCAGACCAAGCAGATAGTTGACCCATCTCTTGTCTTGAGGCCGTTTTGCGATTTTGCGACTGTATCTTGCACCACTGACCTGTACCAGCGGCATCTGGGACGCGCGTCGTTTGCGCGAGGATGTCGTCCGGATGCTGCTGCATGCTCTCCTGACAAAGCGCAACTGGCGTGTTGAGAAAGTGTGGGGAACGGGAACGAGCGAGTGGAGATGGAACATGACCATAGCAGAGAAGGTATGTTTCCAGACCATCTCTGGCTTTGTTGTCCATTACATGTACGCAGATGCATGGCCACTATCTGAAGCTCCAGTCCACAGCTGATTGTGGCAACTTGCGACCACACATAGAAGTTCGTGTTTGTTAAATTAGTTTCGCTACATAGCGAAGGGAATGTTCCCAGGAGACGCAAATCCGATGCTTAGTTAAAGCGCCGATGAGCGGCAAGAGCAATACAACGGGCTCTCTCAAGCCTCTGCTCTGAGTGGCAATTGGTGTGAATCACCACTGGTGATACGTGAAAGCAGCAATCGAGCCCATCGCCTCAGCGTACGACCCCATGGATCTCGATCTCACAAGAACCGACGCCTTCGGTCGCCACTTGCAGCCGCCCTGAGATCTTGCCCTGATGCTGGAAGCTCAGCGTCAGAGTCAGAATCGCAGCCAGACCAGCAGCCAGTCGGGCAGTCTCTTTGTCGTAGTTCGCATCGGCGATCAAGGCTCTGTGCCCAGAGCAGGTCGCGTTCATGTGCTGCACGCGGAAGCGCTCGGCCTTGATCCCAACGTTGCGTATGCGCACAGGGAATAAGTACACTTCGCCAGCATTCAGCACGCCCAGGCGGACGCATGGCGGCGAGATCTCCATGGCGAATGGTCTGGTGGTGGGCGAGGGCATCGCAGCGTCCACTGGATCGCGCTGCTTCCAGTACGAGGCCAATGTCGTGTGCGGGAACTCCACGTAGGGCGATTTAGAGGCCGCTGCTGGAGATGCAGAAGCCACGCTGCAATCGCTTCGTTCTCGCTCGTGGTCGTCGCAGAAGAATGTAGATGAGTGTGGCGGTGGCTTGTGGCGAAGCTTGGGGGGCGAGACCTGCGCAGCGGGCATCCGGTACGGAGATCGCGGCGGGCTGGGTGGCCGACTCGATGGCGAATAGGCCGCGATCCTGGAGAGCACAGCGAGACTCTTTTCGCTTGTGAGGTCGACGCCCCGGCCCAGTTTGGAGCATTCCCGAGCGGTGAACGCTGACACCGAAGCCGGGGTCTCCGGCCGCAAAGGAGACCTACACGAGTGCGGGAATGAATTCATCGGCGCTCTGGGCGACTCCACGGGCGGCAGTAGCGGCAGACGGGTCGTGATGCTGTACTCTGGCCCGATGAGCGTGTTGATGCCGTGGTCCGTGAGCACCCAGCAGGGCTTCCTGCCGGGCGTGAATGTGCGCCGCCAGACGTCCTTGGACGCATCGAGGCTCGTGCTGCTGCTGGCACTAATAGGCGGCGGCGTGCTTGATCGCAACAGTGACGACGTCGATGACGTGGCGGACCCTGGCGCCAGCATCAGCAGGTTCGTGGAGGGCGGCGAGACGATGGACCGCTGGCGGCTGAGGTTGCCCACGTCACGCGAGTACTGCTTCTTGAAGTCGTTCACCTCCTGCGGGTTGTGCCGCGTCACGAAGTCCACGCCGCCCACGAACTTGGCCTTGGTGGACGACCGGCAGCTGTAGGGCTGCAGGATCCGGTACTCGTCGTAGTCTGGGATGGCCAGCACCTTGAGCGCGTTCTTGGCGTCCAGCACCGTGGACTTGCGCGTGGACCGCGCGATCTGCTCCGTGATGCCCATCTCCGGCAGCATGGGCGATGAGCGGCCGGACGGCGTGACTCGCGAGCCCGGCGTGGCGGCGAGGGACCTGGACGAGCTCACCAGGTGCCGCGAGGACGCGCTGGACGACGGCGGCGGCTGGTTCGAGGGGCGCCAGTCATCGCTGCGCTGTGCAGCAGGCTCCATGCTTCACCCAACAGTGAATGGCGCCGTGGCTGCACCACACAGAGTCGGCCGCTGGTATAAATAAAAAACCCACGCCAGGGGCCCGTCAAGAGAGGCCGCCGGTCGCTATTAATGGCTCCATCCAGTCCATGCGCATCGTCGACCTCATCATGGCTTGAAGTGGTCCGATCCTGCATTTGATTGGCTGAAAAGATCCAGCCAATCACAACCGCCAGCGTGGACCATTGAGGTTTTACCTGCGCTGAGGTTTTTCCCGCCCAGCAGAGCAAGTTCATTTGGCTCTTGCCCCCTTTTTCGCCGCAGCTTCCGGATCGAGATGGTACGTCACGCTCTCTGTGTGGCGCCTCTCCTCTGTCTCTGTGGGGCGGCTGATGGCTCAACTGCGTGTGTGCGGCTCTGACAGGTCGTGCTCTCGGCGTCGCTCCTCACGCGCAATGGCAAAGGTGCGACTGAACCACGTGGCTCGGGATCCGATGCAATGCTCTGACGCTGTTCTGTTGCCGGTCGTAGTGCTGGTAGCGCGCCAGTTTGTGGAGATCACGCGCATCCGCCTCGAGGTATGCACTGTGCCTGTGGGTGATGGCGTACCCGCCCAGCGCAGCAGTTGATCGTGGTGTGCGTTGTATGCCTTGTAGGGCCTGCTGACCGCGTTCCCCAAGCTGCTGTCCAGCGGCTCGCGCGAGCACACGTTCATCGACACGGAGAGCGTGCGCTACGTGTACCAGCCGCTGGAGAGCTACTTCGTGCTCATCATCACCAACAAGACCAGCAACATCGTGGAGGACCTGCACACGATCCAGCTGCTGGCCAAGCTCGTGCCGGACATTTGCGGCTCGCTGAACGAGCAGGCGATCCGCGACAAGCAGTTCGAGCTCATCTTTGGCTTTGACGAGCTCATCACGGCCGGTGGCCACTCGGAGAACATCAATGTGCCGCAGATCCGCGTCAACATGGAGATGGAGAGCCACGAAGAGAAGCTACACAACATGATCCTCGAGAGCAAGCGCGCGGCCGCCAAGGACGACATGAAGCGCCACACTATCCGCATCCGCGAAGAGCAGCGCGAACGAGCGCGCATGGAGCGCGCCGGCATGGGCGGAGGCCTGAGCAGCCAGAACTCGTTTGGCAGTGCCATGAGCAGCGCCTTTGGCAAGTCGCCGCGCGCGAACGAGTCCAGCTACGGCAGCAGCAGCAGCGCGTCGCCTGGCTCGTTTGGCGGAGGTGCGCCCACGTCGCCTGTGTCGTACAACAACCGTGAGCCGGAGCGCCCCGTTGTGTCCAAGAGCGTGGGCATGAAGCTTGGCGGCGGCGGTGTCAAGACTGGCAAGTCGTTCATGGACGCCATGGCGGCGGAAGACGACCTGAAGGAGATTCCACCCATGAGCGCGCCCGTGCAGACGATCGCCAAGCCAGAGATCGCAGGTACGAGTCTGGCTGCTGTGTGGCAGAGCTGGTTGCTGATGGCAGTGCGTCTGACTGACTGATTGACATCCCCCCATGCAGCTGCTGTGAACCACGACCCCATCGGCGTGACCGTAGAGGAGAAGATTACGGTGCTGCTGAACCGCGAAGGCGCTCTGGAGCAGCTGGAAGTCAAGGGCAACCTGTACGTGTCCGTGAACGACCCAAGCAGTGCGTGCTGCCGACTGAAGCTGCGCTCTTCGACTGCCAACGGCGTGACATTCCAAGTAGGCTGGACGACGATGTCTATGCCAAGCGTAAATGGGTCGGCTAACCTCTCGTGTCTGCCTGTATAGTCTCACCCGAAGGTGGACAAGAAGCTGTTCGATCAGGAATCCATTCTTGCTCTCAAGGTATGCGCCCTCTGAAGCGAGACCATGGGAATCATTGCTAATGGACTTGGCTGTGCAGGACCCCACCAAGCCGTTCCCAGCGACGCGTGTGGCTCTTCTGCGATGGAGCTTGAAGTCACAAGATGAGCAGTACCTCCCTCTGGCCATCACCTGTTGGCCCGAAGAAGATGGTGCTGGCAAGGTACGACGACCATGAAGCGCGTGCTGCTGCTTGACGTTTGGCCATGCTTAGCTCATGCTGTTGTTGTGTCGTGTAGATGAATGTCAGCATCGAATACACGATGGAGCGCAACATGGTCCTGGACAACGTGAATATTATGATCCCTCTGGGCTCGCACGATGCGCCGCACGTAGCCAGCGTCGATGGCCAGTACCAGCACAACTCGGCTGAAGGCTCGCTGCTTTGGCATCAGGACCGAGTCGATTCCGCGTACGTGTGCTTCTGCTGCTGGGTAGACATTGCCTTCATCATCCAGTGCTCACTCGTGTGTTTGCCCCATCCATAGAAACGCCAGCGGCACTTTAGAGTTCACGGTTCGCGGCAACAACCTGGACGCGTTCTTCCCGATCGCCGTCTCGTTCTTCTCGCGAAGCGTCTACAGCGACGTGGACGTCGAGGCCGTGGCCAAGGTCGAGGACAACTCGCCCGTGCGTTTCAGCGCCGAGAAGCTGCTCTCGTCCGAGTCGTACCAGATCGTCTAGAGGGGTTCTCCTCCGCCTTGCCTCCTTCCAGCCGGCTGCAGCAGCGACCAGCACGAGCCCAACTGCCTATTCCAAGCCCCAGGCAAGCGTAGATGCGTCCAGCGAGAAGACAATGAGCCACAGAGTAAACGAGAACGAACAAAGTCATGCGTCCTTGTGTTTGTAGGTAGCTGTTGTTCTCCTCTAGACCGTGGGGCGGAAGACCTGCGGCTGCGACGCGCGCAGCATCTGCTGGGTCTCGCCGCGCATACACCGCTCCAGTAGCTTCTTGCTCAGCGTGCATCTGTCCAGCTCGCTCGGTCGGTCCTTGACCGAGAGCAGGCAGGCGGACCACTCCTCCAGCGCCGACGGGCACAGCGCGCTGGTGGCGCAGTGCGTGTACTCCAGATACAGCTTGGGCATGCGCTGAGCCTGCTCCTGCTGCTCCTCGGGCGACTGGGACGCGTGCATCTGCTGCAGCGCGTCGAACGCTCCGTCGCAGGACCGCAGCGCCGCGTACGACCGGCCCATGTGCTTGTCCGTGGCCAGCGCGTGCTCCTGCAGATCGCTGATGGAGCCGTCCTTGATCAGCTACACAGCGCTGTCTAGTGAGTGGACTGATGCAGCTATGGGTGCAGACAACGGACACAGAGCCACGCACCTCGTGGAAGCGCAGCGTCGCGAGGCACTGGGGCACGCGCTCATCGTCCATGATGATGGTGGTCTCTTCTAACCGAATGCCCGCGTTTTCCACCACGGTCAATATTGTATCAAACACTTAACGGTTACAAAGGCGCCACGTGATAGCAAATCTGCGACGTGTGAGCAAATCGCCACCTCATGGCTTCTAAAGGTCGTCCTCGTCTTCTTCTTCGTCCTCTGCCTCCTCGTCGTCGTCATCGCGGCCGCCACGCGCTTGGTTGTTCACGCTCACGTACGAGGCCTGGCGCTTGGTCCGGAACACGCGTCTGTATAGGAACAGCAGCGCCATGGAGATCACCACACCGCCGGAAGCCAGCACCACGTAGCCCATGTTGAGCAGATCGGACGGGTCCTTCACCACAGCCGAGTCAGTCGTCTTGGTCGCCGTGACCTCGCTACCAATGTTGGAGATGACCGAGATCTTGGGCGGATGCGTCTTGGGCGTTGATGTTACGTCGTCGTCCTCTTCCTCCTCCTCCTCCTCTACTTGTTCTTCGACTTCTTCCACCTTGTCGTCTCCGCTGCGGTCGGTGCCTTCAGCCCCCGACTCGCTCGAGTCTTCTGAGCCGTCCGCGTTCGCGTCAGTAATAATTGACGACTCCGTGCCGGCTCCGGCATTTGAACCCTCCGTCTTGGAGTCCGTCGGGGATGCAGAAGGCGCCACAGCCACAACCGTCGGAACACTCGAGCTCTGTGTGTCGGATACAACGCTTGATCCACCGTCAATACCAGCGTCTGATGCGCTGGTTCCATTTGCCTTCGTTACTGCGCTTGGAGTTGGCGCTGGGCTCGCGAGTTGAGCATCCGCTCCACTCTTTGATGTGGCGGCGGATGATGCTGATCTCACACTAATAACCTGTGGCAAATACAACCCGCGCCGTTGGTATCAAAGCATTCGCTCCCAGATCAAAGCAAGAAACGTACAGGAGAGTGCCACTGCAGCCGTCCTTTGACGCGATGGCCATTCCACGTCTCATCCCAGTCCGCATTCGTTCGTGCGTTCACCAGGTGCGACTGAGGCGGAATGCGGGGCGATGGAACGTCCTTGCCGACGCCCTGGGTGGCCCAATCCTGGTCCACAGTCGCCACTGCGCGCACGTAGACCTTGTGAGGGAATGAGATATTCCAGTCCAAGCAGGCGCTGAACAGCGAAGTGCCCTGCGTGTCTTCATTCTCGTCTGGGGACCCGAAATCAAAGTACCGCCTGCAACGGACGCCATACTGGAGTCAGTGATCCACTCCTTAGACAACAAGAGCCCCACATTGGCGAAGCAAGCACGCACCGAGTCAGACCAGCTTGCGTAGTCGTTTCCAGCAGAATATCTACACAAGACGACGTATGTTCAGCCAAGCAGCTCAGTTGGTGCAGGATTGAATGAGGCGCAGGTACCTTTTCGCTTGAATTCCTTGCTTGAGGACACTTGAACATGCGTTTGATCCACTCGGAACGCGCCCAGCACCTCCCACGCCAGCTGTAGCTTGACGTGGCTGTCTCCTGAGGCATCAATGCGGCATTTTCGCGTGTCGCACGAGACCAAGGTCACTGTTGTTTTGTCCGACTTGGCCACTCCGCATCCGAGTTGCTTGAGTTGTTTGGCGTTCTCAACGTACCACGAGGCTGACGGAAACACGCCCGGCTGGGCCATCAAGGTCGCGGTCTGTTTGGCTGGGCTCATGTGCACCCACCGGATGTACGGCTGCACCATATCAATCATCATGAGCGCCAGTCGTACGTTCTGCGTGACATGCCCAGCCGTGAACTTCTTGTCCAGCTCGTAGTAGTCCAGATCGGCGTTGTACAGGTCCTCAAAGAAGCCCAGGGCGTCCTCCTCTGGTCGTTTGCTGTTGGAGGTCTCCACCAGCATGTTGAAGGCTCGATGCGTGAGATTGTTATACTCGGTTTTGGCCGCGTCGTAGCCGCCAAATGTGGTCGGCTGGCACGGCTGGAAGGGCTTGTCCTTCTTCACGAACTCGTTCTCCCAGGACGCGGCGTACGCCCAGTCCTCCATGCCGCCCGTGACTCCGTAGACCACGTCGTTCATCGTGCCTGTGGGGTACAAAGTGCCGTCTTCGAACGCGCCAGCGTAGGCGGCGAACACGTTGGCAAGCTGGAACTGGGCCGTATGGTCCGGGGACTTCTCGCTCGTGCGCGCGTGGCCGGCCAGGTAGTGGTCGGGCGAGCCCCACTCGTAAGAGATGGCACGCATACCGCCGTGGAATGTAATGGCCAGCTGGAACAAGTGCTCGCGCCAGACCTCGTTCACGGCGCGAGAGGTCATGGCCTGCATGCACTCTTGCGGGGTGCGCATGTAGTTGTAGTCGCGGTTCGGATCCACGTCCAGCTCCTCGCGACGGTCGTGCGCGTAGCCCCAGGCGTTGGTCATGGGCATGATGTAGATACTGCGGGTCTGCAACAACTCATAGAGCCATCGCCGCGTGTTCTGGATACCCAGGCGCTGTGCGTCATCGTCGTCGTCTTCAACGTCGGACTCGGCGTCACCCGACCAAGCGGATGCCGCGTACTCTGTGGCCGACTTGGCCATGAGCGCAATGAGCTCCACAGTCGTGATGGGGCCGATGCGTTCATTGCCGTGCAATGCGCCGCTGATGAAGACCTCAGGCCGATCGGCGTCCGGCATGCTCGAGTGGTTCGTGAGGTGCACGATGAACTGCTGGCAGGGCACCACGGCGCCCGTGGCGTCGTCCTCCACACACGTGAGCTGCGCTGGATACGGCAGCGAGTACTGCTCCTGCGCTACGGAGACGCGCACGAGCTCCGGGTATGTCTCGTTGAGCTGCTTGAGGTATGCGGCCATCTCGCCGTACGAGCGGTACTTGAATCCGTGGCTCGTGGAGCTGGCGCCGCCCAGCAGCGCAGTGTGCCAGACCAGCGGAACGCCTGCGCCCAGCAGCGCCAGCAGCACGGTTATCCATCCCAACGGTCTGCGCATGAGGCGGCAGCGAGACGCAGAGGCAGGAGATGATGCAGCAGGAAGAGCTTCGACCTGCTTCACACTCATATACCACGCACGTGGAATGGGCGACTATGTGCCACATGGGTGGGTTTGCGGGTTGAAGTAGGTGTCATGGGTTTCTATTACTTTCCGCCCAACCCATATCCATTTGGGAAATGCCTTCACCGGTATGAAGCCAATTGACGGGTTCTCAGGCTTTGCTGGAAGAACCCACCCGTGGCACCCCGATCTGACCCCTTGGGCCTTCTTGACTTGAGAGAAGGAAGATGGAGCCTGCACCAGCGCTGGACTTCGCGCCGGGCGCCGTGATCCGCTTCCAGCGAGGCGAGTACAGCCACCTGGCCATCTCGCTGGGTCGTGGCCGCGTGATCCACCTGTGGTCGCCCTCGTCCACCAACTTCCGCGTGCGCATCGATTTTATCCGCGGCATCCCGCCGGACGCGCAGGGGCGCGTGGCCGTGCCCGAGAGCTACACGGCCGCGCTGGACGCCAAGATGCTTCACGACCATGCGCTGGAGCCGTTCGAGGCTGAGATGGTGCTCCACAGAGCTCGCACGCGCTTGGGCGAGACCGACTACTCGCCGCTGAGCTACAATTGCGAGCACTTTGTGACCTGGGCCCGCTATGGACTGGGCGCCTCGCCACAGGTTGCGTCCCATTCCAGCCAGGTGCTGGCCGGTGCGCTGCTGGGCGGCATGGTCGGCGGTGTCGCGGGTCTGGTGGTCGGCGGACTCATCTCGCTGTTCGCCAAGGCCGACGCCTTGAACGCTTCAGCGGCCGGCGCCAGCTCTGGCGGCCTGCTCATGGTTGAGACTGCGGAAGCCAGCGACCGGGAGGATTCTTCGACTGCGGAAGACGCGTACAGTCGAGCTGCGCGGGCTTTCGAATCGTCGAGCGGCCACAACAGCAGCAGCGGCGATGAGCATGAAGAGCCCGCGCCCCTGGATCGAGAACAGCTCTGGCAGCGTGTGCGCGAGCCGATCGTCAGTCCTTGGGCCGAGGAGCAGGAGCCGCCTGTTGTCCAGCCGGTGGTGGCGCGACCAAGACCGGCGCGGCCGTATTCGGATGACCGACATCTCGCACTGGCCACGCGACTGGCTGAAGACAAGCTGCAGTGCCGGTTCGTGCTCGTTGAGTGAGACCCGTCGAGCGCATATGCGTGGGGAACTAACGCTGTTGTGTGCATTAGAATCTGCTACTCGAATCTGCTGCGTCGCCGCTCCCTGGCGTTCCCATGTGACCATTTCACCTGCGCTGGCTGTCTGGAGGCGCTGCGGGAGAATGCGTCGGGCCACAAGTGCTGCCCGTACTGCCGGTAGGTGCTCTCTCTCTCTCTCTCGTGTCTCGCCAGGTCTATCAAGCTCTGACCTGTTGTGCTTGCTGGTCGCAGTCTGGAGATCACCGATGTGGTGCTCATCGACAAGACGACCAAAGTGCGCGCCAAGCAGCTCATGACGTCGCATGAGGACTGATCTGTGTCTGTCGCAGCCAGTGTAGTTATTTTATCAATAGGTTTTCCCTCTGTCTTCTTCCTGCTGAGCTGACGACGTCTCAAGAGGTGAGAAAGACCCAGAAGGGAGCGAGCGAACCCACGTCCTGCGATGGCTACACAACGACAGAAAGCCTTAACAATGGAAAGAGGCAGGCGCCAGGTCTATTGGCTGCGGTTACTTCTTGAGACCCAGCACGAGCGATAATACCAGAATGGCCACGATGAGCGTGAACACGCCGTAGCAGATGAGCTTGGTCTTGGAGCATGCGCAGTAGCCGCGCTTGTTGTCGGCCTGGCGCACTTGCTCCAGCGCGCCCTCCACGTTCTCGCGCGCGTTTTCCGTGGCGTCCGCGATCTCCACTACTCACACGCAACAACAGCAGCTCAGCATTGGCTTCCCAGTCTATCATCTTCACAACAGCATCACGTACCGACGACTTCGCCCTGCTCAGTCACGAGGCCGTCGACCTCCTTGTACGCGGCGTTCACTTCGCGCAGCTGGTGGTTGATGTGCAGAATATCCTGCTCGCGACGCACGAGATCTGCGCAAACGAAGGCGTCAGCTCCGGCACCTCATTCCCATTCCCCTAGCGGTATCCTACCGTCTTCGTCGTACGCCGTGACGTTGGCCTGAGCGTAGAGCTGGTCCTCGTTGTAGGCGCCCAGCGTGTTGTCCGGCTCGTCTCCGCGGCGAAACGAGTGCGAGGACTTGCGGATATTGGCCACGGCCGCCTTCTCGGCCTCGAGCACCTTCTGGCAGGTCGTCTCGAACACCAGCAGCTCCTTCTTGAAATCCGACGTGAGCTTGTTGACCTGGGTCCGTCGCGAGCGGGCCACGCTCGAGCCCTGGCACAGCCGCGTGAGCTCCTGCAGGCGCTTGTTGATCTTGCTCACGTCCTTGTTGCCCTTGTCCGTGAGCTCCGTGAGCTGCTGGTGGTTCGCGCGGTGGTCCTGCGGCGTGCCCAGCAGCGCCAGCTTCTGCGTCAGCGAGCGCGTGGTCTGGTGGAAGCTGGCGATGGACTTGGACGTCTCCTGCAGCAGCGTGTTGTAGCGCTCGGCATCGTCCTTGGGCGAATCGGCCGTCGTGTAGTGGGCCATGGCGCAGGCGGGAGGGAGGGACCTAGAGCGAGGTAGAGCGAATGAGCGTGGCTTGGCTGCTTACGCCCCAACCGTCGAGTCAGTCACGACGCTATGACGAAGAACGAGGCCAGGGTCAGGGTGTGAACCCGGGTATAAGAACACTGACATAATCACGCTGGCTGCTATTTTTAGCCGTTGGACAGACAGAAATACCTGGATTTTAGGACTCACCCACTGGATTTGAGGGTGGGCCGAGCCTAAAAATTTGAGGCTGGGGATTGGGTGAAAATAAGAAATCCACATGTCGCAGGTTTCGCTTGGACATGCGCATGACCTTTGGCTTTGGGGTGTGTGTATGTGTGTGCTGCTTGTGTTGACGTCTCGTGGCGGAGGCGAGACTGCGCAGGGAACAGTGCATGGAGCTGCGTCTATTGGGCCAGATCTGCTGCCGTCCTTGTTGGTCTGCATTGTTGCTATGAATGCAGCAAGCGTTCGTGAATGTAGGTCCAACCAACCACTTCAAGCGCACAGTGCACGCACGAACTGTATGAACAGGCGCTCACGGTGTCGCAGGAGCACGTGGCTTGCCGCCTTGCATCTGTTGTGGCGAATGCGGCCGTTAGATCGCGCTGGCCCCACATGGCTCAGCCTTGCAATTCAGCTTTACCACGCTCCTTGGCGATCTGTTGGACAGCCGGGCTCTCTGATCCAACATGATCCGATCATCGACTGTGCAGCGAAACGCGCATTGGAGCACCGCAAGTTGTGTCTGATCGTTGGTCTATTAAAAGAGTTCAGAAGCGAGTGGGGGTCGAGTGATATTAGCTGCCAACGGGCATGCAGCAAGATCGCCATTCAAAGACGACTGCAAGAACAGGGCTGCATGCGTTGGTCTCTGAGCCCGGCTTGCAGCTATTAATAGATTCTCCTGCTGCGAGCGTGTCAGCCTGTCAGTGTCAGGGCAACAAGCCAGTGGCCAAGACCATTCAAACTGGTGGATTGGATCGTGTCTATTAAGTGGATCGTTTGATTGATTGGGAGCCATGGCCAATGAACGTGCGAACTCCTTTCGCTCGCAAATGCTGGAGAGCTCTGCAGCCGCTGTCTCTTGAGATGTAGCTGCACAGTCTGATCTGGAGGGCGGGTCGACGTCCCATGAGTCGTCACACAGTCACTGGATGGCGTTCGCCTTGTGCTTTGAGTGGTATCGAGCAGCGTGATCTGCTCATCGCTTGCGCGCTGCAGAGTGGTGACGCAGTCGAACGGCTTGCTCGTCGTCTGCCTGAAGATCTAGGCGGCCATCTTCGCCTCGCTCAGCGCAAGGAACTCGGACACGATCAGGCCAAACTGCGAGTGCTGGTCGCACGCCTGCGGATCGCTCGAGCCCAGCTGGCTGGAGAACGCCAGCAAGTGGTTCAGGAAGCGCGACAGAACGTCCATGTTCAGGTGAGCCTCGCCGTACCAGGACGGCACGATCAGGCGCTGGCGCTCCCAGCAGGTCTTCATGTACATGGAAATGCCCTTGCACATGATGCAGTGGTCGCCCTTGCCCACGCTCTTCTGGAGAGCGGAGCGAAGCTTGCGCAGCTCGGGCAGCGAGCGCACGACCGTGTAGTCGGGGCTCTGGGCTTCAGTGCACGGCTGCATGATCTTGCCCTGGTTGGCGGCGCGGAGGAAGATCTCGAGCTTGCACTTGAGCTGGTCGTGGTCGTCGGCGACGGCGCGAACCTCGGCCTCGGGGCAGGCGTGAGGGCGCGTGTTCAGCGGCTGGCTGACCACGGGGGCGATGGAGTGGGTCGAGATGGACTGCAGCATGATGATCTGGAGCGGGGGGTGGGGGGAGTTGGCTTGAGTGCAACGAGGACGATTGTGGAATGAGATGAGTCCAATGGCACCGCCGGCGCTCAGCAGAAGACGCAGCTGACGGCCATGAACTTCAGCGACCGCATGGCTGAAGGCCACGACCGGCGCGCTATGTTTGCGCCATGCGAGTTTCGCTGGCCGCGGTCGCGTGGCCGTCCGACTTGCGCTGGTTTTGTGCTCACGCAGCCAACTGCAACCGGTTGCGTCTGCTCTCTGCGCGTCCGTTCGCGATGGCCGTCGCCAGTGGCGAGCTCTCTGGTGGCTGGGAATCTCTGTCGCAATGTGATGAGACGGCCACCGCAGTGTTGCTGTCCGTCTTGATGTGATGGCCGGTGGGCATGTCTCACTGGCGCGTCACTTTTCACGTGGTGCCGTGCAGAGAGCGGACCGGCGCAGGACCGGACTCACTGGAGCGGTTGGTTTCTTCCGCTTGCACGAGGAAGAAGCGAATAGCGGAGAGCCTACTCAATCCATGGGAGCGTCTGGGCCCAGACTGATGGTTGTGGCACTATAGTTAAGGCTCTGTGTCGGTCGTGACTGTTGTGTCCCATGGCGATTCCTGTGATGAACTGACTGCGGAAGATGCAAGAGATTCGCTCTGATCGCAAAAACACGCAGTGGAGCACGTATGGACGCAGCTGAATGGACGAAGCTCTGAGAAGCAGCGAAGAAGCCAGGGGAACTTGGGTGTTCGCCATCCTTTTTGTCTCACAACGCTGAAGGAAAGCACACGACAACGTCAATGGTTTGAACCGTGTGGTCGCTAGCTAGGGTAGAGCGAAATGATGTCTACTACCTATCAGGGCGTGCGCCTCGCAGTGAAGCAATCGCAAGTGTGGTTGCGATGTGTGACCGGTATCACCCACGGCCAGCGGCTAAAGTCCGAACGGAGCCATAGGTACTATGCTGTTCCATGATGAGTATAGCGAATGCCGACGTGAAGACCATGACTGATCGGTGCTCAATGGCCCAGCACAACGCCATCGGATTTCACTCGTCCAGGCCACTCGACCGTTAATCGGTCTTCCTCTTCAGGCGCATGAAAGTGACGCGGCCGCATTCGTATACAGACAATCGAATGATCTGAAGCAGCTGTCAGCTCTCGAGCGGCCTGGACCAGGCAATTCCGGCCGTCTAATCTGTGTGACATGCCGATTCACTGCGGACGTGCGCACCGGACGGCGTTTGATTGGCGGGGCGCACGGCTCCGTGGCTGACCGCGAGCGCATAGATCAGACGACGTGTTGCAGTTCAGAACTGCAGATTCCCTGGTCTCGCGGGAATCTCTCGTCTGCATTCTGTGGCCACGCTCTGAGAGATTCACGTCAGTCCAGACACGGCTCTGCCTCCTAACTCCACTTTCCAGATCGCCCAGAGCTCCACAACACACACAATGCTGCAGTCGCTCTCGCTTCACCCCAGCGCCCCCGTGCTGCGCCGCCCACTCAATATCCACCCACGAGCTGAGCCCGTGGCGGATATCCGCGCCGTCGGCGTTGCGCATGATCTGCTCAAGTGCAAACTCGAGGTCTACTTCCGTGATACCCAGCGCCAGCAGCTGATCCAGGCCGGCTGGGGGATCGCCACCGAGTCCACCGAGCGTCGCGCTGACTACACCATCCAGCGCTCCTACTCCGATCTGCGCCGCTTGCGCACGGCTGCTGAGCGATGCTTGGGATGTGGCGACCACTGCTACCAGTGCAAGCGCGTCGCCTCGTATCTCAAGTACTGCTGGGAGCGCCAGCGTCTGCTGAAGCCGTCCTGGAACGGCACCATGAGCATGGACATGGATGTGCTCGCCCGCTTTCTGAACCACCTGCTGAGTCTCACGAGCCAGTTCGCTGTGAGTGAGCCGCAGGTATCGGAGCAGCATGCAGCGTTTGCCAGCCTCGTGACCACGTTCCTGCAGCCGAGCGACGCCAAGGACGAGTAAAAGGCACCGCAGCGTCGAGTTGATGAAGAACACTCACCCTGTTGCGCTCTTTCACGATTGGCTTTCGATACAATTGCGATAGAGATCGACATCGTACGATGCGCTCCGCACCCTAATGATAATATGAGTCCCCTGTAGTTTAGAGCTTCAGACTGCATCTTCTGCTTCGTACGGTAGGCTGTCACATGGATGGCGCCGTGAGGATGGGGAAGGCTGCGCATGAGACGGACGGGAAGGATGCGTTGGCAGTGGGACCACAAGACACTTGTAGAGGGGAATATTATCTTTACGTTAAGCTTAGGATTTAAATTAGAGCGCCTCAACAGGGACAGCGTTCATTTGATAGATCATCGCAGCCTTGTTATGAGAGAGCTGCGCGGGCAGGCGGGGCGGGCGATCGGGTGCCGTTAGATAAAGCGGTCATAAAATACTCGGAGGCCGTCTACGCGTCGGTCTGGATCTGCAGGAAATCCGCCAGGCGGCTGGGGATGCGCTCCTGGCCTTCACACATGCGATAGCTGGCCGCTTTGCTGCGCACAGTGAGCGCCAGCAGCTCGTTTAGGAACGTGGTCAGGATTTGCTTCATGCGCTCTTCGCCCGCGTAGAACGGCGTGAACAGGCGAGGCTGGCACTCGCTGTAGTAGAAGTACTTGAGCAGGTCGTCGCAGAAGCTGCAAAAGCCGCTGTCGTAGGCGTGCTTGTGGATGCGGCTGCGCAGCTTGCGGAACTCGCTGAAGCGGCGTTCCGTCTGGAAGTCCGGCTGGCGGCTGCCGAGCGAGGAGGCAGAGGACGCCGGTGCGCTCTGGCTGGTGGGCGAGGACGTTGGGATACGGCTCTGGAACTGGCGCATGTAGACCGCGATGCCGTAGTAGAGTTTGCCCTCGCGCTCGACGCAGTGCGTGATCTGGATGCTCTCGATCTGCTTGAGCGTCGTGAGCATACCCATGCGCTCAGAGAACTGCTCCGGCAGCAGCGTCACGGGCTTGAGGCTCTGCAATGGCCGCTGGGGCTTTGTCTTGCAGCAGCTGTGGTGCGTCTGGTCCAGCTTGATGGAGATCATGTCGTGGGTCTGGAGAGGGATCTTGGGGACTGGGAAGTGCGCTCGAGAGGGCAAATGGAGGAGTGAGACAGACAGAGTGGCTGCCAACAGGATGTAACGCGGTCCGCGAAGCGCCACAGAGTTCTTGTGGCCACCGAGCCGTCCGCTGGCCCGTTGCTGCGACTGAATGCGTGAATGCGAGTGACCTGCTTCAGACGCCAGCTGAATGCGAATCACGGGCGGCCAATAAGTCGCAAGAGAATGATGGTCGCTACAGAATCTTGGGTGAATGTAAATAACGGGTTTATGGAAATATCCAACGACCGTCAATGATTGGGTTTTATCTCTTTTCCTCAGATGTGTGATATCTGAGCCCAAAGTGCTTCGGTATCTGATCCCACTGCAGCAGCCAAGTGCGTGTTCCATGACAATCCTCAAGGAGCACCCATGCGTCCATGTCCACCGTCATACGGCGTACTGTAATGTACTCATCGCTGGTAGCTCAGTACATCATAAACTGTGAGATAACGACGCAACTTCTATCTAAGGCTGCGGATCACTAGATTCATGACGGTACGTAGATCGACACCAGCGGTTGCGTTTACACCAGTTGGGAGAGCTTGATTCGCAGGGATTGACAAGATTCGGCGCATGTCGAAGGTGACGTTGACAGCAGCTCCAGCAGCGTTATGTCGAAATATTCCGCTCGCTGTTGGTCTAATTGTTGGAGTTGGACGGGTCGTACTGTCATAGAGAGCATATCGAATCTGAGTACCAGGGGCACTGATTTTCAATAGCAACACATACTGGATCCCAGCATAACCGCACCACCATCTGGCAGCATCTCTCAGACTCGCCCAAGATTGAGATCTCCCCCGAAACCTCTGACTTCTGTGGTCTTGTGGGACTCCTGGTAGCGTTACTATAGAGTGGCTCCAAATGGCTCCATATGGCTCTTGCCACCAATCACCTGATCTTGTATGGAGCATGAACAAGCGCTCTCTGTGAATCAGGCTGCAGTCATTCAAAGGGATCAGCAATGCGGTGCCTTTTAAGGTCCGATATAACCTGCTGCAATCAATCAATCAGCTGCAGCACCGCAAGATTGAGACGTGAAGGCAGTTGAAAGAAAGGATCGATTACTCTGATAAAATGAAGCTGCGGGTCCTAC
>JAADVF010000133.1:0-50758 GCA_023334555.1 Elongisporangium undulatum
CTTTTCTTGGAGTGTTCGCACTTTTCCGGGTGGAATGTACGGAAGAATTCTTTGAATCTTTTTCGTCTTTGTCTCGGTTTTGTCAAGGAGTTCTTGATTTTCTTCATCATCTTCTTCTTCATCGCTGTCCAAACTTCTGACACCATAATCATCTTCACTCGATGCTTCATTGACTTCAACGGTTTCAACTGTATGTGTAATTCCGCGAACGCACGGGGCAGCAAATGATGCATCCACTGCTCTAGATCCATATACGAAATCATTCTCCGTCGTGTACTCGGTGCATTCTTCGATGCATTCTTCATAGTAATTGTGTGGAGTGATTATCACGAGAGATGGCTTAACTGCACCTTGGGACAAGATGGAATCAAACACATTAGTGAGAGCCGACTTGGTTGATGACAAAATCTCGATATCTTCGATCACACTTTCGCAAATCAACTTGGCAGTGTCGAAAGACGGAATTCGCGCTGCAATCAAAAGCTTCTCAACCGCACTGAGCTTTTGGAATGTACTCGCTGACAAGTACAGACGCTCCATGGTTGCTCCATCTTCCAACAGATAATAATCCATCAGTGTTTTTGACAGCTTTGCATCAACCAGCGGCTTAGCAAACTCATTAAAAAATGATCGGTCCTTGTGGTACAAGAAAAAGTTCAACTCCTCACAAGCATTCACATAGTAATACTTGAGCTTGTTAGCTGCATTCGCTTGTGGCCAGCTTTTGAGATGTGACGCGACCTCATTCACCGCACTTTCATCAGCACATATGGTAGCCCAGAGATTGACAGCACTTCCAAACGTTTCGTACATGGCATATTTACTTCCAAAGGATCGCATCAAAGTTCTTGTTTCTCCCGCCTGGAGACATTCGTGTGTCTGCTCTTGTAAAAAGTGCTCTGACTGGTCCAACGCTTCTTCCGGCGACAACCGGATATCCTTCTTTGAAAAAGATCGAACTTGCTCAACCGAGTCTGGCAGCCGCATCACAGCGTCTTGTGAACTCACTTGACCATTTTCACGATCGAACGCAAGCACGCATACTTCAAATGTGCCGAAATCATCCAAATTATTGGTCATGCCATCAAAAAAGGCAAGGTCATTCAAGTCAATGTGAACGACCCCTTCAGTATTCACTTGGTATATGCTCACGACTTCAGATGGGCGATTTAAGAACGAAATACTGGGCATTGCTTCTGACGTGTCATTTCCAAACGACGGGTTCATGCGACGATAAGTTCCTCTCTTTTTCTTTTTCGCGTCTCGCATCAAGCCTGGTCCCACTTCCATTGCACCCGTCACTTTGTCTCCTGATCTCATAACGACATCTTCCATGTCAGTTTGTTCTACCACAAACGGATTTTGAAGAAGCGATGGACTCGGAAGTGATGAGGTCCCCAACTTCACAAAATCTTCCGTCGAGCTTCGCTGAAGAATGTAAGCGTATTCGTCACTAATTTTGCGCTTTTTCAAGTATTCACTCGAAAAAATACCCGATTGATATGTCAATGGGTCGTGCATGGTTGACGAAATCACTTGGTTCAGCTTTTGCTTGTTCGGATTAAGAAAGCGCTTGAAGGCAACAACAACCTGTGTTGTTTTGCTTGACGCATTCCGAAGAATAACCTCCAGAGCCAACGTAGATTCATTTGTGTGAGCAATCTGCTGAGAAAGGATCGACAAAAAATTGGTTTGCGTTTCCAGAAATGCACAACTTGGCGTGATCAACATTCCACGTTCCCCAGGAATAGGCACCTTGAGGTTTTCGCACACAGTGATTCGATGTCCAATTTTCAAGGGACGCACCTCTAGAATATAATTTCCAGCTTGTCGTACTGTGACACGCAACATCACGGCTTCGTTCAGTTTGTTGAAAATTACGTCTACACTGGAACATGAGGTTGCAGGTTCAAATATTGAATTGTGGTTGTTACCATGCAGAACTTGGCAAATTGATACTTGCGCTTCATCGATCCATCGGATTATCCGGTCCGAATACGCATACGGAACGGGAATCTCAATGGATTCATTGACGCAACAACTGATGTCTTGGATTGATCTAGATCGAACGTTTGGTAGTTTCCAGCGCCATGGAGTCAATGACTTGCTGCCAACTTGAAATGAAACAGAGACGGCAGTGATGTTGGTCAAGCGACCAAGCTTGAGTTCCCCACTTGAATCTGATTGCAGGTCGACTTCAATTTTAGACCCAAAGTGAACATGCTCGCACTGAACAGTGACATAAACATTGGGAATTGATTCTCCGTTCAGCCCA
Organism: Elongisporangium undulatum; assembly: GCA_023334555.1. Lineage (NCBI taxonomy): Eukaryota > Oomycota > Peronosporomycetes > Pythiales > Pythiaceae > Elongisporangium > Elongisporangium undulatum. Next base: position 2,276 of record JAADVF010000133.1, read on the forward strand.
AGCATCATTACACTGAACTCCGACAAGCTCTTAGACGAAGATCCATCACTTATAGGCTTGCGAACCAAATGCGGCATGAACGACATAGGAAAATTGCAAACGCGCTGTACGTAAAATGATTTACTGCATTTGACAAGCGGCAGCTCTTTCATCTCTTGCATTTCCCCTCCGCGAGATACACGCGCACTAATGGTCACATTAAATGACTCTGTGTTCATCGGTATTTCGAAATGAGGATCGGTTTGCAAAAACACCAGCATCGAATCAAACTCTTGGACTTTTGTGTGCTTGCCAGCTTCACCAGATCCATCATTTGCATTCACAAATTGGACCGAAAGCGTCACTTGCACCAGACATTCCAACAGGATTGGGTATCCACTAATCTCCAGACTTGGTCGAGCTACTAGGTATGCAGTCGCATTCGGCAGTAACTGCTCACTGTCAATGTACAAGTCTGCTTCCATTTCGTACTGCGCCTTCAGATACAAAAACGAACTTTGGAAGGACCCAAAGCTATCGTGGCAAAACGCGATCGCAAAAGTATCTTCTGCAGCACTGTCACCAGCTTGACGGAATGGAATTACAATAACACCACTGGAATCAGCCTCGTGCACTCGAGTGTTTTGAACTTTGCTGCTGCCTTGCTTCGTATTCATGACGTAAGCCGAAGTGTCACGAATCAAATCCCCGCGCTCGTCCAAAACCATAAATTCATGACCTCGATGAGTGATCTTTTCAATCGGACGAAAGAACCCTTTGCGAATGATTGCGCGGCATGTCACTCCTTTTTCCATCACTTCCACAACGAACACACCACGTTTACCAGCTTGACCTGCTTTGAAGCTGATTGGAATTCTAACTTGTTGCCAAGGCTTCAAGTGGTTCAAATCAATTCGCTGTGACTCATTGGCCAACAACCCGTCTAGACAGATATCTCCTCGAATTTCACGCCGCATGCGAGTATAATGCTCGATAGTCTTGATTTCATAGAGATGGGCGGTCACCGATTGTACGTTACGAACGCGAACAAACAGCTCCAAATTTTCATCCACGCCGACAAAGGATGCATTAGATTCGCAAAACGAGATGCTGGCGCTTGAATCGACATTGTTTCCATGACGCAATGGCATGAGGGACCTATTCTCTGCAGAACCGTTGTTGATGGACTCATCATAACCATTCCACTCAGTGTTTCGTTGAGCGAGAAATTCAGCGGTCAATAATTTGCTCAACTCCTTCTCAAGTTCGTTGGACATTGAGCCAGATTCCCACAATGTGCCAATCACATTTGTGATGATCTTCTCGTCATCTTCAAGAGACACATTCTGGTATCCGAGCGAAGATGCTGCTTTACTTACGGATATCGACCCGCGTACTGAGTTTTTTTCGTACCTTCCTTCACTCAATACCACGAATGGATCATGTACGTTATTCACTTGTGCTTGGCTTGGGAGCATGTACTTTGCGTTTGAGCGTGGAATGGCAAGGTATTGCAGAAATGTTGGAACCAATTGGGAATGCGATGGATTTTTCAAATGGATCAATCGCTGCAACTTCAGTTGCTCGTGGAGAAGAACAATGCGGACAGCATTCATTTGTGGAGACATATCTTTTTGAAACGCCAGATATGAGCTTAACTCATCAATGGTGCACTTATATTGCACGATGTCACGTTGGTCGAGTTCATTCGCTGCTTGATCTTCAGCAACTGCCTTCATTAAGTTGATGACTTGCAAAGTAAACGGCCCATTATTCTCAAAGAGAGACGGTTCTTGCTGTTGCGTGGCTAAGAGTTGGGACAGACTCAGTCTATTGTGCACAGAGCGATACCCAAACACTTGTCCCTTGGTTTCTTGGCTTCTTCCTTGAGATCTTGGAGTATAACGTCAATGTATCCATCTACATGCGTGTAGTCAAATGCAAATTCACCCAGAAACAGCTCCAGCAGTGACCAGCGCTGCTTGTCGGTAAAGGACCAGCCCCCATCACATTGCTTTGTGTAAACCAAGAAAAAAAGGTATTCCCGAGCAAACGTGTCCATGTCACGCAGCGCAGACTTTATGGTCGTGACATTCAGGGACGATTTGAATTCTTCCAGCTTGCGGCGCACGATCATCTTCATGTCAATCAAATCAGGGCTACGCGTACCATAAATGAAGGATGAGCGGCATCGCTTTGAGTGAGATTAGCAGCAGCAAACACTTACTTTAATGTGGTAGGTGAACTCTCTTTCGGCAGCGAGGCAGGATCTGCGTTGCTCGGCACGTGGTCATTAAAGTGTATGGAGAGCGCCAAAGAGAGCTTACCAGTCTCTTCCTAATCAATCGGAGAGCGTTGTCAGTACATCACATAGATTCCAGTTAAGCATTTGGAGACCACCACACACCTTCAATTCTTCAGTGGGCCGATTCAGTCGGTGCGAGAGCTCCAGCTGCAGCAGCAGAAGTCTTCCCTGAAGCCGAGCCGCTCGTTTCTCAGCGTAGTAAGTTGTGCGCAGCGCAGACACAGCAGACTCCAAATGCGGTTTTTGTGCAGCCAGCAGAGCCCAGGCTTGTTCGTCCGCCTCAAATTGCTTCTCGTCTAGTAATGACTGCAACTCTAATAACGTGCAGAGCGAGCTGAAGTACAGAGCATCCGCGGACTTGGGCACGAGCTGACTGGCCACGAGAGAGCGCTTGGCTTCCACGTCAACCGCCAGAGTGAACTGCTCGGCAAATGCCGCGCGAAGCTCCTCTGATGTTGCGCTTCCTCCTTCCTGCGCTAGCGCCGTTTCGTGCGCAGAGACCGCCATGCGCCCGTGATCCTCTTCGTTGTGTGTCTTCAACCCGGCAACTCGAAAAGTGAATCAGATCGAGACGGAAACCACTTGTAAAACCTCATTGGCGACTGTCGTAAAACCTCACATGGGTTCACAAACTGAGTTATATGACCAACGCAGTGAGCTACAGTAGTCGCAGTATAAGGTTACAGAGGTATTCGTCAGATATGAGGCCCGCCCAAACAAAAGTATCATTACAGCCTTTTTGAGGGTATTAAATGATGTACACCACGCTTGTTTCGGGTATCTTAGCTACGTTTTAAGTCAATCAGCGTCATCAAACACCCTTTTTTGATGTGGTTACGGGCATTTAAAAATGTCGTCTGGTCCCAACTTTTTTGTTTTTCGGTTTTTCGGTTTTTTTATACAGAGCGAAGCAAGATCTATCCGATGGGCCAACCAACTTGGTCGCGTATAAACCCGCCGTAAGTGCATGGAATGTCTTATTTTGTATCGCTCAAAATTGTTAGCCTCAAAACGAAAGTAACACTAAAATCCTTTAGCTAAACTAAACTATCACTAACCCAGATTTATATCAATAGCTGCTGGACATAGTTCTGGGCGTAAGAGGGATATAGCAACTACTTAAATATGCAATTATCATTGCAACATAACTCACGTCGTTTCTTGTCAAGGTCTTCTCTTCAGCTTGCTTTCACATACATCGGTATTTTTCAGGTGCAAGTCCCTGTTTTATGGTTTCTCGAGGGGGTTTTCGAGCTGCAAAACTCACCAGCAAACCTGACCACTAACTTTAAACGCCTTTTATGAAAAACCTCAAAAGCGCTGTAATGATACTTTTGTTTGGGTGCTGCTTGCACATTTGTTGTATATGCTTGAGAATGCAAGCATCATCTTATATGTTACAAAGGTTAACGTATAATTCGTCCGAAAGTCTCTGAAACGTATATTTGGAGGTTGGACATCTGATCGCAACACCAGAGCTCTAGTCCAACTCAATGACGACAAATCCATCCGTGACAAAGTCTCCTTCCTCGCAGAAGACCTGTTCCACCTTGCCGTCCTTCGTTGCGCGGATCACGTGCTCCATCTTCATGGCCTCCAAGATTAGCAGCGGCTGGTCCTGCTTGATGACCTCTCCATCCTTCACCAGCACCTTGATCACCTTGGCTGGCATCGGCGTCACGATCTTGCGATGGCCAGTGCCAGACGATTCGTCGTCGCCAGCAGTCAGCGAAGGCAGAGGCACGTGGAACTTGTAGTCGTAGCGTTGCGTGCCATCGTCGCAAAACACATGCAGATCCTGCTGGTTCACGATGGCAGTTCCCTTGAACTTGCGGTTTTCAACACGGATCTCAAAGTCTCCAGAAGCAGCAATCTGGCCATGCGCATTCACCGTGACTGTCTCGTCGTTCTCATCTACCAGTGTGACTTCAAACGATTGGCTCGAGAGGTGCTTGACGCCGACAGAGACGCTCGCGCCTTCGTGGTGGAGATCAAACGTGCGTTCCAGAGATTCCAACGAGCGGAAATGCTGGAGCGAGTCTTCGGACCAGGGCGAGTGCAGCTCTCCGTTGAAATCGGCCAGAGGGCGCGACTCGAATTGCTGTAGCAGAAGCAAACTGACAGCGGCCAGGGCCTTCGCATGCGTTGGGAACGGAGTCAGCGGTTCGAGCACTTCGTCGCCGTACTTGTTGAGGAAGCTCGTGTCGACACCACCCTTGCGGAATTCCGGATGGTCTGCGGTACGCGCAACAAATTCAATGTTCGTCGGCAAGCCTACGATCTGGTACTGGTGCAGCGCCTTGACCATGGCATTGAGTGCCTCGTGGCGATCCTTCCCATGGACGATCAACTTGGCGATCATGGGATCGTAAAAGATCGAGACCTCGTCGCCTTCAATGATACCGGTGTCCACGCGAACGTTGTCCGCTGTTGGTGGCAGCCGCAGGTGCTTAAGCGTGCCGCTTCCCGGTAGAAAATTGCTATGACACCACCCCCAGCGTTAGAACAGATCCAGCTTTCAATAACGTGCACACGTACTTGTATGGGTTTTCAGCATAGATACGAGCCTCAATGGCGTGGCCGTGGATCTTCAGATCTTGCTGCTTGATAGGCAGCGGCTGGCCAGCAGCCACCTTCAGCTGAAGCTCCACCAAGTCCTGCTTCGTGATCATCTCCGTCACGGGGTGCTCGACCTGCAAACGCGTGTTCATCTCCATAAAGTAGAACGACTCGTCTTCATCCAGCAGAAACTCGACCGTGCCGGCTCCACAGTAGCCGACCGCCTTGGCAGCAGCTACTGCAGCATCTCCCATCTTCTTACGAAGCGCCTCGGACATGTGTGGCTACAGAGGATCCACATGCAAATGCGTTAGTTGGGTCAGATTCTATTGTCTTCGGTCAGACAGACGCACCGCAGGGGCTTCTTCCAGCACTTTCTGATGGCGGCGCTGGACGCTGCAATCACGCTCAAACAGGTGCACCACATTGCCGAACTTGTCGCCAAAGACCTGCAGCTCCACGTGGCGAGGCTTGCGTAGGTACTTCTCAATCAGCACGCGGGCGTCGCCAAAGGACGCCTTGCCTTCGCGCTGACAGGCCTCGAGGTTCTCTCGCAGATCCTTATCCTCGTCCACGATGCGCATGCCCTTGCCACCGCCACCGAGCACGGCCTTGATGAGCACGGGGTAGCCAATTGCTCGGGCCTCTGCCTGCAGCGTCTCGAAGCTCTGGTCCTCGCCGTGGTATCCAGGCGTCACAGGCACGCCGGCCGCGATCATGATGTCCTTGGACGCGCTTTTGGAGCCCATTGCTTCAATGGCTTTCACAGGCGGACCGATAAACTCGATGCCAGCCTCAGCGCAGGCGCGCGCGAACCCGGCGTTCTCCGAGAGGAAGCCGTAGCCCGGGTGCACGGCTTGCGCGCCCGAGAGCTTACAGATCTCGAGGATCTTCTGCGCGTTCAGATAGCTCTCGCTAGCCGGTGCAGGCCCGAGACGGTAAGCTTCAGTGGCTTGCTGCACGTGCTGGGACGCCGCATCGGCGTCGCTGTACACCGCAACGGTCTCGATGCCGAGCTTCTGGGCCGACCGGATCACGCGGAGCGCGATCTCGCCGCGGTTCGCAATCAGGATCTTGCGGAAGCTGCGGGGCGCGTCGCTAGGAGCCACAACGCTCAAGAAGCGGCGGCCCAGAGGTGCCTGGAGGCGTGTGGCGGATCGAAGTGCTCGGGACCAGACCATGGCGACTGGTGCTTCCGCTGGTTCAACGTGGTTTGACTGGGCTGGACGCGCGTTGTTGAAGCCACATCCCTGTACAAGAGCGATCGGCTCTTGTAGAGGGTTGAAGTTCATTCGTTTGCAGTTTTCCCTGTTTCTGCGCGTGATCAGCATGAATGATGCAGCCGTCGTTACGTAGCAGATAAGTGGTAAATGGGTTAAGTTCGCATGATTTTAAGAGATTTACGTATCTGGCCCCTGCAATCACCCAGAATTGCTGCATATAGACATCATGGAATGGAAAAGCTCCAGCACGTTGGTGTGGAGGTTATGAATATTCTCTGTTCATCGTCCTGATCGCTCAGACTGGTTGGGCAGGCCAAAACGCCTACGAGCTGAAAGGGCTGCTGTCTATCTTTCTAACATCTATCGTCGCGCACCCGTTGGCGTCAACGTCTTCCTTTTTGATCTCACCTCCGATTCCCAGCCACGGGATCGAGCAGCAGCGCGTCCTGGTCCTGGCGCAACGACGCCGTCGTCTCTCCGCCGTTGGCCAGCAGCTCCAAAATGGTCTCGAACGTCGGCCGCTCCTCGGGCTTGCTCACCCAGCAGAGCGTCATCAGGGTCTTAAATAAGGGCGGGCAGTTGGCCGGGATCGCCGGGCGCAGATTGTTGTTCAACACTCCCAGCGCCGCCTGGATCTGGCTCAGCCCCTCGTACGGGCACTGCCGCGTGATCGTCTCCCAGCACACGATGGCGTACGAAAACACGTCGGCCTTCTCCGTGTACTTCTCGGCCGCCAGCACCTCGGGCGCCATCCACTGCGTGGTGCCGCAGTTGCCAGTCATGGTCTGGAAGTGGGCACGCACGCGAGCCAGGCCAAAGTCCGAGATCTTGATGGCGTACGATGAGTCCACGAGCAGGTTCGGGCTCTTGAGGTCGCGGTGCAGGATCGGCGGATGGAACGAGTGCAGGTAGTTCATGCCCTGCGCCGTATCACGAGCAAAGCTGTTGGGAGAGTGTTAGAGATCTATCAAGCACACAGACGCAAGCGAGCACAACGCACCCCATCTGTTTGGTGTAGTCGATTACCACATCCTGACGCAGGACGTTCCAAAGTGAGCCACGCGGCAGATATTCAATCACAAGACAGCGAGTGGGAGGCTCCAGGCACGCGCCCATGAGCAGGCAGATATTGGGGTGTCTACACACAGCAAGAGACACCAGAATCAGCTTCGTACTCACCCATATACACAGCACAGAGTCAGTAGAGCGTGTGCTCTTACCTCAGAATGCTCATGATCTGCACTTCCGTCTCAAACTCCTCCAGGATTTCCACCGTGAGGTACTGGCAGACCAAAATCTTCACGGCCACGGCCGTGCCCCGCCAGGTCGCGCGATGCACCGTGCCGAATGCGCCTTGCCCGATCATCTCGGCCACCTTGAGCTCGCTGAACTCGATGTGCAGACTGTTGTTCTTGCTGGCGTTCGGCGGCAATTTCTCCTTGCGTCGTGCAGACATCCCAAAGTCGTCACTGCGCATCAACGCGCCTCCATTCGCGGCGGCCATTGCGTCCTCTACGTCCTTGTCCTCATGCTTCTGCAGAGCGATCACGTCGTCCACCAGCGGCGCCGCCGAGGTCTTGACGTACATCGGCGAGTGCAGGAACAGCGGAATGCGAGCCTTGCGCGCCACTTCCAGCTGCATTTGCGCTGGCTGCGCAACGGAGTCACGTACAAACTGGCGCTCAATGGCAGTCGCAGTCTTGACAGTGTCCGCCTTGGATGGCGTCATGAGGTCGCTGCCCTTGCTCGCTCGGTACACCGGCGGCGAGTCCTCAATGTCGAGGAAGGATGCGCGCAGCTCGCCCACGGCGTCGCTCTCCAGGTCCACGTACCGATCGTTCTCGTGGTCTTCAAAGGGCACACTCTGCAGCGAGTCCTCCCGGTCTCGGTCCGACAGGTACCCGAGCTCGTGGTCAAAGTCCAGCGAGTCGAAGTTGATGCGGTGCTGGTCGCGGCCCGACGACGGCGGGTATCGGTGCTGCTCATGGAGGTCGTGGGTCTCGTAGATGGTGCTGGGCAGCGGCTCCAGCTCGGCCGTTTCCGTGGTCATTGTGGTCGTGGTCGTGGCCACACTCGCAGAGCTGGCGCCGACGCCGCCTCCGCCTCCCGCGTTGGTCGCGGCACTGTGCGCTCTTCGACGCATGGGTTGCTTCTGCGCAGCGGAGCCACCGGCCACTCCACCGCCGGCAGCACCAGCTTGCATGCTCTTATACTGGTGTGCCTTCTGCAGCACGGCCAGCCCGTGCAGCGCGTGGGTCTGCTGCACGGGCGCGGCGCTCTCGCTCTGCTTCTTCGCATGCACGGGCGAGGCCGGATGCAGGAACGGCACGGTGTCCGGCTCCACGGGGCTGCTCTTGTGATCGCGGCCGCCGTCCTCGTCCGTCCACGGGTGCTCGCGGATGAACTTGACGTACATGATGATGGCCAGCACCAGGAAGCACAGCGACCCAGACAGCACGGGGTCCATGATGGGGTACGCGCCGTAACTTCTTCCCCACCTGGACACTGACGATTATGCCGCACGCGTGAGAGTGCGTGTGCTTCTGAGCGTAACCGAGGGTACCCTCGAGTCCACGTTCCCTCTTTCCCTTCGTTTCCCGCGCAGGAATTGGCCCAGAAAAATATCCAGCAGACCTCTTTAAATTAGGTCCGGCACGCTGTAACCCTCCCCTCTCCGGTTTGTCGAGCTGACAGGATTAGTCGACTTGTGCGTTGCATGTGGACCACATGAAAACGATCTTTATTGTATATCAGAAGTGTTCTTTTTTCTTTTATTCGGGTTGAAGCCTCCCATTGTGACGCACGTCGGAAGCTCTATCAGGATTCATCGGTCAAAATCTCGCGCGAGAGAATGTGGTGCAGTGCGGCTTCGTACGTGGCCAGATAATACCCGGTTTCGCTGCGGCGCTTCTCCGGGTCGCTTAGTCGGTTCAGCAGCACCTGCGTCATGATGGGGGCCTCCAACTCACTGTGCACGATCACATAAATAAAAATGGGCAGGATATCGTCGCCGTTCAGCAAGTCTTCTTGCTCGCTCTCCTGACGCTTGAGTGACTGGTCGTTAGGGCTGGCCGCCGGTGAATCCGTATCCGTAGAGATGCTATCCTGGCTGACTGGGGCCGCAATCGAATGACGCCGTTGCTGCCCAGAAGCGCTGGATCGGTAGATTTGACGCTCGGTATTGTACAGCGTGTGGATCATATGCGCCGCATGTACAAGTTTCCGCATCTTATCAAGCGGGAGAAACGCGTCGTCCATCTCCTTGATAGCGTCGACCACTGATCGCCAACTGCTCAGCGAGATCTTGTCGATCGGGATGCCGAAATAGCTCTGAGGTTTGCCCATCAGCTGGAACACGCGCTGGCGGAACTGCTGCTCCTTGTGCGTCACCAGTGTGCGCAGGTACGTATTCAGCTCAGGCATCAGAGGCACGCAGATCTTCTCCTCCATCTCGTATCGGATCGCGTCGGAAATCAATTGCTGGACCTTCTCGTGGTTGTTGAAAATATCCATGCTCGAAAGGTTCACGAGTGAGTTCTTTCGCCCGACCTGGACTTGCTCCACTGCTGGTGAGGACGAGAAGAAGGCGACCAGCCGCTCGAGATGGACGCGCATTTCTTCGAAACGGTTTTCTAGCATGTACTCTTGTACAGCGTCGACAATGTTTCCAATCTCTTCCAACAGGTTCTTCCCAGCTTCGATACCATTGAGGCGCAAGTTGACCAGGAATTTGGTGCAAGCTTTGCCTTCAGGAGATGTGATGTCGTTGACAATGTGGTACACATAAATTCTCAGCTCTCGGTAGAGCGGCTGAGTGCGATTACGCTCCAGCAAATGGGCCGAAGGCACGTCCAGAAACTGCTGCAATTGTTTCAAAGCCACACTATGGAGGAACGTCATGGGCGAAGGTGTGACAAGCGCGGCAGTGGTTCGCAGGAACTCTTGCAGTGCTGGGGCGAGCGCGTTTGGACTCACATTTCGGCCGTGAGCGCGTCGTGGTGGGAAATTGCAGTCAGCAACACGCGTAGACAAACGACTCAACTGTATGAGTGGGGAAGTGCAATAATGTTAGTGAAGACGGTTAGATAATGACAATTAAAATACCATAACATACCTTGCGATGCAGCTTGTTTAGATCCCGGTATCGTTTTCTTGTGAACCAAACTACACCGCTTTCCAGATCAACGACACGGACAATGTAATCCTGCATCCATAGAAGCGTTAGTCACTGGAGATAGACGCAGCAGTTAACCCAATTATGAGAACCTACCAAATGGCCAGTTCGTCGTACTGGTCTGTAGTCTTCACTAATAACTCGAATGGACATTCCTTGACGAATGCCCTTGGCCTTCAAGATGAGCAGATGCCACTCGTGATCTGAAATAATTCCGTCCATTTGGATCGTCATATCGACTAGCTACACAGAAACACAAAGCACCATGAGAAAGCCACCAATGATGACGCTCCACTACATAATCGACTTACCATTCTCGATGGCTGAATTCGGCCGACAATCATGGAGCGCAACGCATCCAACTCATGACCCGACAGCACGCCGTGACGATAGATTTCACTCGCCTTCGACAGCAACTCGAACACAAGATGCGGTTCACGATGACGAATGCGGTTCTCGGCTTCATCCAGATCCAGTTTACTGGCTCGAATGACATCGATGTGAGCAGTGTCCAGAATATTCGCTCGCTCTTGACGCAATTCTTCCGGAATGAACTTCTGATTCATGGAATCGGCCACGATTTTCTGGCTTGCGAGCATGGCCGCATCACCAAACAGCGGTGCCTTCTCTTCTTCGTTCAATTCAGTATCCTCCAAACTGAATTCCTTGCCGTAGAGCGTTCCATCGTCTTCGGCCAAAGCGCTGGACCGCGCAGGTTGCTGCTCTTCCTGCTTTGGGGCTTCAACTGATGCCGCATCATCGCTTTCTTTCGCTGAAGTAGGCTCGATATCTCCCTCGATATCTCCCTGCTCAGACGCTTCTTCGCACTCTTCGTCTTCTTCGTCTTCGAGTTCTTCTCGATCTTCATCGTTTGCTTCGTCCACATCATCCGGAAGCTACAAGAAATGCGACACAGTGAGTTACGCAATCACCATATCTGAAGCGCGCAATGCATAATACGACTGTACGTACCCTCAAGAAGTCTTCTGGGAGCGGATTCTTCACAGAGTACCCAGGTGCCTCGGTATCTTCATCGGTTGCACTGCCTGATGCCTTCTCAACTGCTTCCATGCCCAGAATGGCCGAAATGGCTTCTTCCATGATAAATTCATTGGCTTCCAGCACGACCTGCAGCGTTTCCGGCTCCCAGGATGGGAAGATCGACTGCAGGATCGCAACCCCTCGCGCCAGCGCCGCACTGCTCGGGGCTGCGCGGGCCGTTCTTGTCACCGTTAACGGCGCGGCAGGGGGCGCCACATTGGACTGGCGGCGCTTGGACGAGGAAAATATAGTGTCCAGCAGCGCGGGCACGGTACGCTGCTTCTTCTCGCCCGACTTCTTCTTCTTGCTGTCGGACTTCCACGGCGATTTCTTGCGCACGCCTTTGTCGTCGTCGCTGCCAGCCGATGCGGTCACAGAGGACGCTGAGAGCGACGGAGAGCCTGCGCCAGCGCCGACAGAGGCGGCCAGCGCCGCGTGGGACGGCAGGCGATGCACGTTGGACAGCGGGGGAGCGAGCGGGGCCGCAGCCGGATTGAGCTGCTCGGCGGTGCCGGGAAGTGTGAGAGGGAGAAAGAGCTTGCTCCACGCCACGCGGAACGCTAGATTTACCGTACTTACGGTACACCATCGCTGAACATAAAAAACGCCAGTTTGGCAAAACAACTGATCTGGCGAGAAGGGAAATTACTCACACGCGGAACGGGGTATTCCCCGCTTGTGGATCGGATTTGACAGGGGTTGGTGTGATGCTGGAGTGTCACGTCTGCTGTTTGAAGGCAACATGCACGATCCCAGTCTCATCTGCCCCCAAGCACCAGACCAACAGACGACCGCAAGTGATGGGGGCTCCATAAAGCGTCCATGAATCAGGGCATCCTCAGCAGCAGTTGGACCGCTCAACAACGACAACAACAGCGGCTAGGATATACACTGGAACTGCAAGGGGACAGAGCATCCAAGCAGACCCAGGAGACAGTTGTCAATGGATCTCTCTCTCGCTTCAAGAACGCGATCAGATTAAGGCTTTTACATTGGACAGAGAGACGGCATCGACTGGTTCACTTGTGCGCCTCTGCGTACTTGGCAAAGTTGTCGAGGATGGCCTGCCAGCCGCTCTGCTGCATCTCCACAGAGTTGGCCTCCTCGGCGTCGAACACCTGCACGATCTTGGTCGTCGCTGCGTCGACAGCGGAGAACGCCACGTTCACTTTACGGCCATCGCCAAGCGTGTAGGCGATGATGTGAAGCTCTTCCACTTGGTCATAAACGCCTCCGAACTCGAAGCTCATGCTGCCGTCTCGAGCAGCCATAGTGGAGCTGAAGGCACCGCCCACGCGCAGGTCGTTGGTCGCTGCAGGGCAATGCCAGTCGTCCGATGCGAAGTTCCATTGTGTGATGGCCTCAGGATCGGTCCAGGATCGCCACACAGACGCCAGGGGAGCGTGCACCAACGCCTCCGTCGTCACACTGGTCACCATTGCAATGGGGTTCCTTTTCTTCAATGCGATCTTCTGCTGCCCCATTATTTATGGAAATTACTCAAATCGAAACAGAATTTCCAGTAATTCGCCGGAATCATCGGCTTGTCCGATTGATTTACGAGCAGCAATGCATAAATTCACTTGAGCGAATGGCTCACGATGGCGATCTCCTCACTGGTTGCCATGGTCTCCTTGGGATCGTCGCGCTTCTTCTTCTAGAACCGTGCGCAATCGTGAGTTTTTAGACCATCAAGCTATCAAGCATTCACGGACAGCGCAGTACCTTTCTCTCAGTGTAATGAATCGCTTGGGACGGCATTCCCGCGTACTCGGAGAAGATGGAGCCATAGTTGTATCCGTACGCGATGCAGGCTGCCGAAGCGCCAATGATGCTTCCGCCCTGACACAACACCTGATCAGTCAATTGTTCCAGCAATGGGAGTGCATACGAATGAACTCACCAGGATATCGCTGTAGTGGTGCCAGTTGTCAACTGACCGCGTGACAGCGATCCATGCGGCCAAGAGCGCCGGCAGGAAGCACAACATCAGCTTGAGCATTTTGCGTCCGCCACGCAGCGTCGTCTTACTCCGGTTCTCGCAGTTGAGCCGTGATCGCCCAAGTAAGTATAGCTACGGCCTCGTCATCAGAGACCTATGCATATCCATCCACGATCCAAGCTGAGATCAACGTACCGTCAGCAGGAGCAGCGTAGCCCAGGCAAAGGACGAGTGGCCGGAAGGAAAGCTCTTGCGGGCCTCTTGCTCGCCCTTCACGTTCGTACAGAGGTTACTCTGGCCGTCCCAGACCACGTCGTACTGCCAGCCGCACATGTCGTAGAAGCACGGGCGGAATCGGCCCGCAAGCGACTTGGTGAACTGCGTCAGCAGCTGCGTGAGCCCCACGGAGAGTGCCAGACTGAGCAGGAAGTCGCGCGTGTCGTGCTTGATGATGCGTACGCGCTTGAACTTGGGCAGCACGTAATTCACGAACAGATTCACGGCTATGGGCACCAGCGTGCCGACGAGGCGCAGTGCGCTCACGGTCACTTGCTGCTTCATGGTCTTTTGGTTGATGGTCGGATCCCGCGCCCAGATGGAGTGCGTGGTGTTGAGTTGCACTTCGATATTGGGGATCGCACCTGAGGCAAAGCGCACAGATCAGTCCACACGAGCAGAGTGCATGCAGCACTGCGAGACATGGCGTACGCTGGTGCGCGCTGGCATGGGAGACGACCCACGCGGCCGTCATGAGTAGCAGAGCCACGCCAAACTCCAGCAGCCGCAGCTGCGTGCACAGGTCTCTCCATGAAGGGCTGCTGCTGCGCTGCGATCGCTCTCTAGTGGGCAGCATGGCGGTGCTGGCGTCGCACTCCTCCAATTCCAGCTCTGAGATCATTCTTGAGCTTTGGCCAGCCGTTAGCAACTGAAAACCCTATAACACGTTTCTATTGGACAATAAAGACCATCACATCAGTTTGATTGGCTGAAAGGAAAACTGATAACGTTGAAGCCATTGGGGAGATTCATCACGAACAGGGCGCACTCTTCCGAACAGCGTTGTTGAACTCCGGACGCAAGATTCTGAAGCTGAACAACGACCATGTAAGCTACAGAAGATACAGACGCCGGCTTAAAGACATGAAACTCATTAACAGCATTTATGATTCTCAGTTGAGTCTCGTTACGCTCGTCTATGGGAGTTGATTCTAAAACACGACGACGAAGAGGAAGATGACGAGCACCAGCACGAGAAAGATCTTGAGGATCAGAGACCGATTGCCCGAGACCATATTGTACAGCTTCATCAGCTCTCCATGGGCCGCTTCGACGTTCGTTTGCCTACAGAATAGACATGTTAGTATGGACGTCCAAGGGATGAGAAACACGTGGCAACGTACGCGATGTCCATGTCGTCATCAATCCGAGAGATCATTTCCCGCTGCTCTGCAACCATCGTGGCCATGCGTGTGTACATCCCAGTGATCTAAACATCAGCACAGTCAATGGATCAGCACAATTGCACTTGAAACAGCTTATTGAACCGTTGCCGCACCTCAACGATCGTACTCTCGACTTGGACAGCGTTATTATACCGCGTTTGCGCGTCCTGGCGAGGTAAATATTGCATCGATCGCTGTGGTCCCACACTTCCGCCAGGCGTCGTGGCTTGCTGCATGAAAGGACTGGAGCCGATGTTGCCCGCCCGTCGACGTAGCCCTGCGCCTGGCATGGGCAAATCGTTGTTGAATGATGCTGTTGGATGGTTATTACCTGGTAGACAATGATCAATAGAAATGTCAATACACCACGCATATTGTAGCCTTAATGAATGCATCGTACCCATCGGTCCAGGCGGAGGCGGGCCTGGTTGGATCCCGTTCGGCCGTTGCTTGCTAGCAAAGGGATTGCCTGGTGCGCCGCCATTCGGTTGTGTGGGTGCAGATCCAGGAGGGAAAGGAGCAATCTGTGGCGATGCTACCGCAGACGTTCGTGCAAACAGCGGAGCATTGATCTGGACCATAGGACTGGCACCACCATGCGAGAACTTGCTTCTTCGAGAACTGCGCTCGCGGATCGTGGCTGTATGCTGCTGCAGTGCAAACTACAAGGAGGCACGCAATGACGTTAGCTTTTCAGAGAGTGCGTGGGAAAGTGGTACTAAGGCACAAACGCACATGGAACGCTTTGGCGCTCTTGGCGCAGCGCGCCTTCAAGGACGCGCAGATGATGGAGAAGTGGGCCTGGTGGTGCTGCTCGTGTCTGCCTCGTTGCGCCATGACCGACTGGTGGAACGTCTGGATGTTCTTCTCGATGGCCGACAGCTCCTTCTTGAGCAGATCCGTCAGCGACGCGATTTGCGCCGTGGGGTCGTCGCCGATGATAGACTTCTTGCTCACGAGCTCCTGCAGGTCGCGTAGGAACAGCTCCTGCTGCCGCAACTGGTCCGTGATCTGCTGCGCGCGTCTGGCATCATGCGACAGCGGGCGGTGGGTCTGTGGTCGGCGCGTGCCCGTGTCGAAGAGCACCGTAATCTTCACGAAGTCGCTCGTGCGGTCCATGATGTGGCACTTGGCAGCTCGGGTGACGAAGCTGGGGAAACCGTACTTAGTGGGAGTACTCGAAGCGAACTTAGTGGGAAGTCGTAATTACGGCTTCTCGGTTAGTTTTTACGCATGCCAGAGTGATGGTAGAACCGTTCAAACTGCACGCGCATCACGGCCGAAAGACGATGGAGGAGGAAGCGGCCCTGAGGGCCAAGATCCAGGCCATGAAGAACCTGCTGCAGGTGCGAGCGAGCGCAGGGAACGCATCTGGAGCGGGATACATTGGGGACTCCGGCTTTCGATCGTATCGTGGCTCGCCGTATCCATCGTCCGCTAGTGGCGCCGCCTACCGACCAACGGCCCGTACGCCGCCGTACTACAACAGCTCCACGCGCAGTGCGTGGCCGCCGCGCAATTCGAATGCGTACAGAAGCCAGACATACGTACGACCGGCGGTAGTGAGCGCCAACAAAGTGTGGCGCAAGGATATGCAAAGCCCTGCGAACAGCTCCACGCCTGAGTCGACGCGGCAGGCACAGGGCGCTTCTGAGCCACAGACCACGTCTGCACTGACCAAGCGGGTACATTCTGACTGTAGCAGTCTCTGATGATCTCTTGCAGTGGGTTTTTGATGGTTTGTTTCTTGATTTGGCAGCCTGCGTCTATGCTGACGGCCTCGACGTTTCGAACCCCACTGCTCAAGTAAGTTGCCATCCCACATTGCTGGATCGAATCAACATGGGTCATTGACTATTGCGAACTATCACCCCCAGACGTGCCCGAGGCAGCATGCAGCTGCGTGTACTGAAGCTGGAAGATGGAGAGTACGCCAAGGCCAATGGAGGCTTCAGTCTGATCCGCTCTGGTTTTAAGAAGCCAGAGCCGAGTCCGCCAGCTCCAGCTAAGCAGCCTGTTTCAAGCAGCTCCCAAGCCAGTACGTACTGGATCATGGCTTTGGAGCCATCTCCTGTCTCACCAATGTCCCATCTAGATGCCGTCGATATTGGAGGAATCAAATACCTCGTGGCAAACGGAGGCAAGTCCTTGCAGCGTTTCGGCTCGAATTCCTCAAGCCTGAGTACTGCCAACCGAATACCCAAGCGCTTAACCAGCGCCACGTACGAAAATGCACATTCCGTCCAACTCAAGGGAATGCATCATCTAACGGATCGTGTGCCTGTAGTGCGCGTGCGACCGCAGCCATCCAGCGCGCGCGCGTCACCCGATTCAAAGCCAGCGCCGTGAAAGTTCGCACCGAATTGTGCTCGTTTTACAACCGTTTCGGCAAGTGTCTGCTCATGTTTGAACGCAATCGGTTTCTTCTGCCAGCGTTTACGAACTGTGTGCGTGTCTGCTCTGGCCATGGATTGCTGTGTGTGTCTGCATTGTCCAGGCTATTGCAATCGGAAGAACGACTGCAAGTTCATCCATGATAGCCGTCGCGTCGCTATCTGCCGCAAGTTCCTTCGAAACGAGTGCTCGGATCCAAAATGCCTGCTCTCGCATCGCATCGACCAGGTCGATCTCCCCTGTCCATCTGAGTGTAGGACAGCGTTCATGACAACTGATCTGTGGCTATTAACCTTGCTTATGTACAGAACAAAATGCCGGTCTGCAAGCTGTTTCTGCGTGGCGCCTGTACTCGTGAGGACTGCAAGTACCTCCATGTTAAGGTGAGCGCCAGCGCCAAGCCTTGTGAGGAGTTCCTCAAGGGTTACTGTCCAAAGGGCGCCTCCTGTCGACTGAAGCACGAGCTGCCGCCAAAGAAACGAGTGGCTGCAACGGGTCCAACCGTCTCTGTGCAGCCACCAGTTTCAACTGACGCAGGTACGTTGTCTGTTGCAAGCGTGGGGAGTGCGAACGCGCCCTCAACCGGCGCGAGCCACCACGTGCCAGCATCATCACCAGCAGTAGCCGAATCCTTGTTCCTTCAGTCGGCTCCTGGCCGCGAGAATATCGCGCCGAGCTCTGAACCCGCGCGATTGTCGATCCGCCCCAAACTGAACTTTACGTCGCGCCATCAGTCGCAGTTTTCGCTGTTCAGTAGCGCTCGGCCCAGCACAGCCTGAGGACTCAGATCCAATAGATCTCTGAATGCAGCCATGTTACCTAAGCCCCCCCCTAAATGCCAAAACGCGGTGCGTTTCCCCTCTTGTGGGTTTACAGCTGAAACGGATAGTCCGACCCCTTTTGTGATTCAGCGAACTGCACTCAAGCGTCGCGCCCCTTTTCCACCAATCAGCGCCGCGTCCCAAGCGTCACTCACACGGGCAGGACGGCGCAGGCGCATTGGCCGCCCTGATCCCGCCATCGCGCCAGTCTCGAGCCGACCCACGGAAGCCCAGCGAAGGCCATGGCCACCATGGACGAGAGCGACGAGAGCGTCGTGGCGCGGTACCTCGTGACCAAGATCTCCTGGCGTGGCTCCTACCGGCGCATTCTCACCATCTCGTCCGCCTGTCTCGCGACCTACAACCCCGAGACGTTCCAGTGCACCAACCAGTGGCATCTCTCAGAGATCGAGGACATCGACGTGCTGCAGGACCGCGGCCAGGTAACCAACGCACGCGCTCTGTGTCCACTCGACGGGTTCACTCATGGATTCACTGCTGCTGCTGTTAGTTCATGCTGCGGCTCGAAAAGGCGCGCTTCCGGTGGGCCAAAGTGCGCTTCCAGTGCCACGCGCGCGCGCACTTCCTCACGCTCATGCACTCGCTGCGTCGGTTCTTCACGTTCCAGCCCATCCGCTTCAGCTCCAGCGAGACCGCCAGTCGGCCCGTGTTCCGCTGCACGGAGCACTACGCCGACGACACGTACTCGCCTTATCTGCTCGAGATCGGCGTGGCCGGCATTCTGCTGCTGGACGAGCGCGGCCGCAACCTCTCCACATTCCCGTATCTGTACCTCCAGCGCATCGCCGTGTCCACGGCGCATCCGGACGGCATCGTGCTCTCGCTACCGTCGCATGAGCGGCTCTTCCTCTGCCACCCGCGCGACAACTGCCTCTACCACATCGCGGCCGCCATGCGCGCCGTGGGCATCGAGCCGCCCTTCGGCGAGACCCCGCTGAACGTGCAGCTGCTGCGGCTGCGCAACTCGCAGCTGCTGGACCATCCTTCGCTGCTATGCTTTGACGTGCACAAGGTGAGCGACGACGGCAAGACCGCGCACGACATCCAGCTGATCATCCAGGGCGGCGGGCTCGTGGAGGTGCACACGCGCATGCGGATCGTGATCTACCGGCCGTTCAAGACGCTCGTGAACCTCGTGCGGTCCGAGTGGGACGACAAGACGGTCGTGCTCGAGTTTACGCAGGGCGAGACGCTCGTGGTCCGGCTGCAGACGCGCGAGCAGTTCATCGCACTCGTGTTGCTCGTGTGTCGCGAGGGATCGCACGACCACGTGGAGCTTACGACCACCACCATGAAGCAGCACCGGCAGTACCACCCGCACCGAACCGAAAGCGACAACATGAACGAGATCACGAGCATTTCCATGGAGATGTTCTTCCTGCGCCGGATCCTGCTGACCAACGTGCGGCAGGACGAGTTGCTGGTGCCCGAGCGCGGGGTCTCTGCGAAATACCGCATCCCGCCACTGAACGAAGGCGGTGGCGGCTCGTGGCTCCAGCGGAGAAAGCTGCTCGGGCGTCGACGATACGAAGCGCGCCACTCGTCCGAGACCGGCGAGACCATGAACGACCACCTGAGCGTGTCTGTGGCTGTGGAAGAGCTGAACGCCAACGTAGAGCTCAAGGGTCTGAGCGCATTCTGCCACAAGGAGGTGCTCAACCAGGCCATCGATCTGCTGGCCCAGCACCTCTCGTTGCTTGTGAATGCGCTGCGGCATTATCTGGATCCTTGCAACACGGATATCGTGATCACGTTACAAGCACTCGTGCGACTGTTCCACCTGCCGCATGCGTTCTTCTCGGACTCGATGGTGCGTAGTACAATTATACTTTTCCGATTGTGCCCAGCTGCTGACCGTGTCTTGTTGTTTAGATCCCTCGCGTTGCGGATGCTCTCGTGGATCTGCTGCTGTCGCGTGACAGCGTGACCTGCTACTGGTGCATGAAGCTGCTCCAGTGCTTCTTCGAGCCGCATCGCATCGAGTTTTCACGCGGCCAGCGAGGAAAAGTGCTTCAGTACTTTGTAGAGCACCGGCAGCTGGTACTGGCGTTAGTGCAGTTGCTGCCCAACTCGGCGCCGTCAGCACCAGCCAATGCGTGCGGCTACTGGATGAAAGACCCGACACCTGAGACGCCGCAACACACGATGCTTGAGTCCAAAGACGCCAAGCTGGAGAAGGATATGAACATTGTGTTCTACGAAGCGCTATTCACGCTCCAGCACCTGGTCATCCAATTGCGTGCGCACGGGACTCTGTTCAACAACGCCTCGGTCGACCAGAAGAACGTCATCGCCCAGCAGAAGCACGCCGTGGCGACGCAGTTGCTGCAGAAGCACCAGTTCCTGCTGGATTCCGTGGTGGATCTGCGGCTTGTGCGGTCCAGCCAGTGCACCATCGCACTTATCAACTTCGTTGTCCACGAGTTCACTGTCACGCGCATGCACCGAAGAGGCAGCACTGGCACAGCTCAGCCGCAGCCGAACAATATGCCCCCAAAGTCTGTCGGTGTGGCCGGTCTGACGCCTCGGCGAAGGTCCATGGCCACGCGAAGACGCTCGGTGTCGAACCCGAACAACACTGCTGACCAATTCCAGCAGGCACTCGGACGCATTGAGATCTCGGAGCAGTACGCCTACGAAGTGCGGCAGCTGCAAATATTTCTGGAGCGATGCACAACTGGCGCAGCCGCTTTGAGCAATCGATCGGCCTTGTTCCCAGCGCAGAACACGTTCCTCATGCCTCTCTCGGCCTTCAGTCGCGAGTCGTCTTCGCTCGGAGGCCACATTGACCTGAGCGACTCCCGATTCCAGGTGAGTGGAAAGAACGTCCGGCTGACAGTCGAGCAGCTCGGCCCCAAGCCGATACCCAAAACCATCAGCATCCAGCACGTGAGCAAACCCAATCTCCCCCGACCGCCATCGACATCGCCACCTTTGAGAACGACAACTGCATCACCGCCCACGAGAACACCAAGCTCAAGCTCTAGCCCACTTATCCATCCGCCTTCCGATGAGGACGACAGCGGATACAGCGTCTTCGCGAGATCGTCGCTTGATCTGAGTCGAGACAAGAAGCCTGCCAGCCAGCCGCGCGCCCGTGCCCACTCCGTGGCTGCAGTCGCCAGAGCAACAGCCCACACCTGCGATGCCTGCATCGGCTGCAACGACGTGTGCGGCAACACCAAGTGCTTCTTCTGCGCTCAGAAGGAGTATCAGCTTCGTCGCGCTTTCGCTGCCTCGTCAGAGGATGCGACTCCGCGAGGAAGCTCCAAGACAAGGCGGCCGCAATGGGAGCATCGATTCGAGTCCTCTCAGTCCAGTTCACTGCATAACGTGGATCGCAAGTACTCGTCTTGCGAAGTCATGCGGCACCAGAGCAAGAAGTCGTGCTGGGTCGTGGCTGACGGGAATGTCTACGACGTTACGGATCTGCTCAGCTCGCATCCTGGCGGCATGAATGCTCTACTCGAAGCCGCCCTGAAAGGCACCGACTGCGGACCGATCATGGCCAAGCACCCTTCCTCCGCCCGACGCGTTTTAGCCAACTACCGACTCGGCGCGTTCTACAAATGCGAAAGACGAACACTGCTGGCTTAGCCAGCGCCGTCCACCAGCAGAACGTCAGCACCAGTGACCTATTTAACAGCACTTATATACTACTACAGACCCAATTACTACTTGCTGCTACGTGTTACTGCGTTGGTTTTGAGCCGTTGAATGGACCGCATCGTGGCCTTGGCCATCAGAGACGTCAGCTGCTTGGCCATGCCTTCAAGCGCATCTACGTGATCCGCACACTTTGAATAGCGTTGTGTTAGATCCTGCGAAGCATTTCATCAAGGCCAATACATGCCAGACGTTACCTGCTCGGGATACTTGGAGACCAATGTGAAGAGCAGAGTGGCGAACTTGACGGACTTGGCCAGCGCCTTGTCCTGAGCTTCCAGCGCTGTCTCGCTCATCTCGATCAGCAACTCGACTGTTCCGACTGACAGCGCTGCGTTCATATTCAGAACGTTCTGCAGCACGAGCAGCGCTGACTCGTTCTCCAGCATGCTATGACGCGGTGCGCTGCTCATAGCGACGTTGCTGCTTGAAGCCTCAACGTTCCGGTGCTGCAAGCTCTTGAGGACGAAGTCATTGAGCTGATCCGCTGGGATCCCGTTGCGGATGATCCGCGTGACGGCCTCGCCCTGTGGAGAGCCAATACCTTCAGCTGTGACCAGCGGAATCAGCACAGCCGCGATCAGCGTCGGTGCGTAGCGCTGGATGAACAGGGACGCAGTCTGTAGCAACACACGCGAGATCGCGGACGAGGCCGCGAGGATCTTGGGCAGCACACTGGTCTCAAGAAACAGCGCAGCGTAGCGAGAGCTCCAGTTGGTCTCCGCCAGAACGCTGCCATCAATCCATCGAGTCAGACAGCAGAAGAGATCACAGCGAACAAGGCTATTGCGCAGCGCACCTGGCGATCTGGAACAGCACCTCGTCGCTGGTGGCTGCCAACTGCAGCGCCTTGCACAGCTCCAGGAACGAGCGTTCGTTGGACGCCTGTGTGGCGCCCACGGCGTCCATGGTCTCCTGCAGGATCTGCACAGTGCTGGAGGTCACGCTCTCGACTGCGGAGCGATTGCTCTGGGCCTCTGGCGCTGCGAGTTGTGCCAGTTGCTTGGCCAGCACCAGCGCTCGCTCTTGGATCTGCACAATGAAGAGCTCACGTAAGTCGCTGCTGCTGCAGCATGCAAATGATGTCAGACGACTCACGTCTGCGGACAACGCTGGGCCGCTGTCTTCTGGGGTCAACGCCTCTGTGGCCTCGTGCTCCTCTGGCTCAGCCTGCAGCCGCGGTCTCTTCTTCACAGGAGTGCCCACGGGCATCGCCGCTGCTGAAGCTGGCGCTGGCGCGATCCCATGGTACTGAACGGCCTCCTCCTTCGCTACGACGCGCTGTGCTTTGTCTACGATTGAGCGCTTGGCCCACGGCATCACGAGCGGATGCACCACGAACGCCTGCAGCTTGAGCTCCAGCGCCGCCTGCGTCTGCGCTGGGCTCTCGCGCTCGTCGTTCTTCGATCTTGCGTCTGCTAGTGATCGGACCAGCGCCAGACACACGGCGTCGCACGGGTCGCCCAACGCAGTGGATCGCACGGCCGCCACGCGCAGATACGCGTCCACCAGGGTGCTCAGCAGCGAATACGGGATCGCTCCATCGCGACGCGCGAGTGCACTCCAGAGCTCTCTCTGCGCTCGAATGGACAACGCCTGCTCCATGCGCATCCAGCCGCCCTGGGCTGTTCCGTCGCCAGGACCCACGAGCGAGCGCAGCACATCGCTGGCCTGCTTCCTGTGCTCTGCGCAGCAGCAGCAGCTGATCAGCAATAGGTCAATTTCACACACAGGCACACACGATACGACTCACGCTGCATCCAGTCGGCTATGCCGGCCGCGCCGCGGGTCTCGGCCGCCAGCACGAGCCGCCGCATGAGCTGCTCGGTGTCCATGCTGTCTTGGGCTGTGATTGGCAGAAATCAGACGCTGATGCAGACGCTGATGCAGATCGAGGAGGTGGACGCGCAGACGCTAGGCTACGACGCCTTCTGCGAGCGCTTCATGGCGCCCAACCGGCCCGTGGTGCTGCGGCAGGTGGCCACGCGCGAGAGCGGATCGGCCTTTGCGCGCGCCATGCGCTGGCAGACCGAGAGCGGCGGCATTGACCACGAACTGTTGCGCCAGCTGTACGGCGACGCGCAAGTGCCCGTACGTGGGCGATTGATGCAGCCGCTTGGGGCATTGACTGACTGACTAAATGCTGCGCTCAGGTGGCCACAGGCGACACTGTGGCGTACGGCGTGGACGACCGCTTCTCCATGCGCTTTGGTAGGCTGAGGGACTGCAATGGGATGCGACTGCCCTGTGGCTTATGCGCTCTCGTGTGCTTTGACAGCGGACTACGTGACGCTGCTGGAGAACAAGACGGCCGGCAGACAGTACCTCAAGGACTGGCACTTGGTCCAGGCCTTCCCCAAGGACCCGGTCTACACGTGAGTGGGAGCTCAGGAGTCTGGAGAGAGCTCTGGTACTGACGTTGCATTGGATGCAGCACGCCGGTCTTCTTCCAGGACGACTGGCTCAACTGGTATGACGCGTTCGCTTGGCTATGGGAAGAGAGAGAGATGACGCGTGTGGTCTGATGTACCATCAGGTGGTGGGATCGCAAGCAGGCTGCCGACGCAGGCGACGACTACCGCTTCGTGTACATGGGGCCGGCCGGCAGTTGGACTCCGCTGCATCACGACGTCTTCCGATCCTACAGTTGGTCGGTGAACGTCACGGGCCGCAAGCAGTGGATCTTCTTCCATCCAGACGAGGTGCCTCCAATGTTCATGGGCCATGCATGCACCAGAAGCTCACGACGCCATCGACTCTGTACTAGGAATGGATGCTCAAGGATCGCTTCGGCCGCCATGTCATCGCCGATGTTACGGCCAAGGACTACGACCGCGAGCTATTCCCGAACGTGCACAGAGCCACGCCCATGTACGTGACCCAGGAGGCCGGCGACGCCATCTTCGTGCCCAGCGGCTGGTACCACCAGGTGACCAACCTGGAAGACACCATCTCGATCAACCACAACTGGTTCAACGGCTTCAACGTGCGCGAGCTCTGGACGTTCTTCCAGAGCGAGTACAACGCAGTGGAAAGGGAGCTGGAGCATCTCCAGGAGATCGGGCTCACGGGCTGGGACTTTAAGAACCAGTGCCAGCTGGTCATGAACGCCAACACGGGCATTGACTATACCGAGTTCCGACAGCTTTTGAGTGCCAAGGCGCGAGATCTGCTGGAGACTCTAGAGCGCAGTTCAGAAGGGAACTTGAACACGCCAGCAAGCCGAAGGGCCCGCGACCATTTGGCCATCGTACGTGCGCCAGATGCAGCGCTGTCATTGCTGACTTAAAGGAGGCTGAGAGCGTGTCTGTCTGATGGATAGGTTCATGGCATCTTGAAGGACCTGAGGCAGTACTTTGACGCTGACCCGAACGAAACCGTGGGTATTCTAGGGATATCAAGCTGCGCTGTGGAGATCGCTGCTGATACGAGAGTTTTTGTATGTAGGCTGCGGACAAGAGCGAATGGACCGATCTCGATCGGCGATTGTGCGGCCTCCGGCCTCCCCATTGACAGTGCCAAGACCGCAGTTTCGGATCCAGCTTTAGGTAACGAGTCTGATAATTTTAGCCGTGTTTGCTGGTCTGGTGCCTGTGCGAGAGTGTTGCCATCGGGCGTCATGACGGCCGAGCGCGTGAAGGAGCTGGAAGAGGAGCTCGAGGCGCTCAAGCAGGTGAACGATGGACTGTACCGACAGCACGCGAACGAGAAGGCGCAGATGCAGCTGGCTATTGAGCAGGAGAAGTTGCGCGTGATCGAGCTGAGCGAGAGCAACAGTGCGTTCCAGAGCGAGAACGACCAGTGGCGTCTGAGCTATGATCAGTTGGAAGCCACCAAGTCGGACGCCGAAGAGCGGCTGGAGAACGACAAGCGCGAGCTGGAAGACAAGGTCCAGGCGCTAGAGGAGAGCGTCAAGGCGTTCTCGACCGAGCTGGTGAGCGATCTGGAGGAGCTGGAGCACGAGAAGCACACGCGGCAGTCGAATGAGGAGATGATCACGTCCCTGCAGTCGCAGCTGGACGAGAGCAACGACCGATTCGCCCAGCTGACCAACGAGTACGACCAGCTCCAGAGCCAATTCCAGCAAGTGGTCATGGAGAAGAGCGACGTTGAACGGCGTGGGGTCCAGCTGGAGGCTCAGCACCAGCACCAGTCGCAGCAGCTCCAGGACAAGATTGCAGGGCTGGAACAGCAAGTACTGGGTATGACATCGGACGACGACGTCAAGGAGGAGAGCCGCAATGCGCAGCATCGTATGCTGGAAGAGCAAGTGGCCGCACGAAACTCGACCATTGAGCAGTTGAACGAGAAGCTCCGGTCCATGGAAAGCGAGATGAGTCTGCTCACGGTGCCCTCCATGGACCCAGCTGATGGCACTGGCGGTGGCCGATCCAGTGCCAACGCGGCGGCCGTGCTGCGAGACCTGCAGCAGCAGGTGTACCAGAAGTGCCAGGAGCTGGTGACGCAGGGCGAGAAGACCATGGCGCTGGCTGAGAAATACGAAAAGTCCAGGTTCCAGTGGCAGGAGCTGCGCAATGAGGTGAAGGACGTGCGCGTCATGCTTCTCAAGGGCATCGCGGGCAACGCGAATCTAGACGAAACGCTGTACCAGCACGTCAAGCTGACCGAGCTGGTGCGGCTCCGCCTCAAGAGCTTTGAGCACGAGTGGCTGCTGAACGAGAAAGGAGGCGACGACGGCGGCGGTGCCGAGGAGAGTGAGAATGGCTCGTTGTCTGTGCATCTGCCCAACGTGGAGACATTCTCGGCTGTGGACGGACTGGGCAGCATCGGCCGTCTGGAACGAGAGCTGCGCTTATGCCGCAGTCGCAATAAGCGCATGCAGGAGCGGATCGACCAGCTTGAGCAGGAACTGACCACGGCCATGAACGGCCTGAACGAGTTCCAAGCATTGAAGGAGCGGTCGGTGGAGCTCGTGAGCCGCGAGCGCGTGGAGAAGGAGCTGCGCGCCAAGAGCGACGTGCTCGTGAAGGAGTACGCCGAGAAGATCGCCGCGTTGTCGGAGCACATTGAGAAGCTCATGGTGCATCTCAAGCACGAGGCCGCGGCCAAGACCAAGGCCATTGATGCCCAGCGCCGCGTGGAGAAGGAGCTAAGTGAGTGCAAGGACAAGCACGCTGTGCTGGTCAAGAAGAGCTCCGTGAAGGACAAGCAGCTGCAGGAGCTGGAGCAGGGCGCGCGCATCCTGGAGGACCAGCTGCGGCTTATGGACGAGAAGTTCATCGACGTGCGCAACAAACTGGACTGGACCCGCGCGACGTCGCAGGCCGAAGTCAAGAGGCTGCAGCATGAGCTGAGCACGCTGCGCATGAAGTGGCAGCTCGCGAGCGACTCGGGCGCGTTGTCGGCGCTGCCGGATTGGGGCTCGGTCGCCAAGCTGCCGTCCAAGGCCAAGCCTGGACCATTGGGCTCCAGCCAGTCCATGTCATCACTAGCAGGCGGCAACAACAACAACAAGAGTCCCATGGCGAGTAGCAAGAGCATTCTGAAAGGCGATGGCGATCATCCAGATGACCCGCTGGCGGCCAGAGGCAGCAGGAAGGCCACGCGGTTCTTTGAGATCCCCAAGCTGCCGCAGAGCGAGCAGGACGTTGGCACGCCATGGTCGGACGAGAAGCTGTCGGTGCTGCAGCGGCAGCTGCTGGAGAAGCGGAAATGACACTGTCGTAGGAAATACATCATCGATTCTTTGTGCAGGGGCTTTGCCATTTGTGACGAGTCTGATACATTTTTGTGAGGCCAAACGCAGCTCTTTTGTCATCACTACCAGCAGCAGAACCCTTAGACTGCGTGTGGCTGGATGAAGATGCATCTCTGGTTGTTGACTTCCGCGCTACTGTGTTTGCCAGTCTTTCGCGCACTCACTGCGACCGCTCTCCCATCGGACCTCTGCGACTACGCAATGGGCCAAGAACTCGATGAGGCTGTCGGGATACGTGGATCGTCAGTCAAGAACGCGCTTGTAGTGGTTGCGCTGCCACAGGCTCAGCGATGTCTGGAAACAGGACATGAACAGGCAAAGACTGCTCCAGACGTCAGATCGCTGGATGAAAGTGCTGGAGGAAGGGCTCGTGATGTCTTACCAGTGGATTGTAAAGCGGAGCAACTGTATCTAGAGTGTGCGCTCCTTGAGAAGATCCATATTAGTGATCACTTTTTCCAGGTGATCCAGCATTTGGACCAGCAGGGGCTCTGTGAAGCCACGGTCCAGAAGTTCTTTGCAGTTCAGAACCATGGCATCTCGATAGAAACCGTGCGCATTGTGTCGAACGCTGTTCAGACGGCGACCTCAGGCGCGGAGTCTATGGCTAAAGTAGCTGCCTATCACTCCTTTTGGAACTATCTCATTGCAAAGGTGCTGCGCCAAGTTGTAAGAGGCAGCAGCTTCCACCTCAACACGAGCACGTCGACGGCCTTGTACTACCCATGTTTCGAGTACAACTTTGACGACGCTAATGTCGCGTCGATCTCCGCGGCCATGGCAAAGCTGTATCCAAGAAAGCCGACGTGTGCGTGTTCCGCGGGCAAGAGCAAGTCAAAGGTGAGATGCGAGTCCCATTCGAGGCATTGTACGACAGACTGGCCTGGCGATATGGCAATGCGCCCTACGAGTCTGGGTTCGCGGTCGTCGGGTATCAAGTGTGTTTCAAAAGGACAAACTGCACTGAGCAGCGACAGCGCAAGTGGTCCAGCAGTGTGATCTTCTGCTGGCGCTGTTGAACCTGTCAAGACTCTTCCGGCGCTATCCTTGAGTATTTACACGCAGGAGAAGACCATGAACGTCCGGAAGACCAAGAAGCAAGCCAGCGATTGCCAGAAACAAAAACCCACAAGGCAGTCCCGGGAAGAGGAAAGCTTGAGCCTTTTTATTTCATTATTCCCACTCGAGTAGCGATCAGTTCCCAGAAGAAAAATCACACACTGCGCATGCATTCGCTGCTGAATACTTAAGCCTTGATGCGACGGCTGCGGATGGCCTTCTTCTTGAGGACACCCTTCTCGACCTTGGCGACGGTGGACAGCTGCGACCAGCGGGCCAGAGCGGCCTTCTTCAGGTCGCGGCGGTAGAAGCTGCGCGAGATGGTGGCACGGATGGTGTTGGCACCGCCGCGAGCGCCCTTGCGGAGAGGGATGGCGTTCTCAGCCTTGACCGGCTTGCGGGCGGCCTTCACGATCTTGGTGGTCAGCGTGATCTTCTTGTCGGCGAGCGAGATGTCCACAGCCTTGGCCGAGGCCAGGCCCGAGTACTTGCGCGAGTTGCGGTTCAGCAGGTTGTACTTCTCGCGGGCGAACTCGTTGCCATTGCGCTTGACAAGGAACGACGAAGTGTTCTTGGTGAGCAGCCACGTAAGCGTATCGCTGGACATCTACAAAGAGAAGTCGCGTGAGCAAAGACCCGCTGTATCCCTGCTGCTGCTGCTGCTGGTCTATGAAGCGATCGCTAGAGTCAGAGAGAGAGAGAAGGAGCGAGAGAGGAAGGAATGCTTTCTCGTGCTAGCTTGCTCCTTCGAGGAGCTACAATAAACAACGCGCTTGGTCGCATGCCTCTGGCCACCGCCAGCTCGCGGTCTCTGTCATCGCTGTGCCTGTGCCTCTCACTCACTTCCCCCCTGCTCTCCCGCTCTGCGCCATCGCTCTCCGCCGCCTCATAAAGCCGCCACCGAGACGCACCGTTTAATTCGCCGTTGCTTCGATGGAAATAATGGGGATTGTTTGGCCCACACTGGCGGCGCTCACACAGACTTTTTCTCCTCCAATCACTTGCCACGACCATCACTCCGGCCACGCAAAAACCCACGCCTGGGTTATTGAGCGCCTCAGAAGCTGCAGATTGGGGGAAGGCGTAATTACGGCTTTTTTGACACCTCGGTCCGTAAAAATACAACTCCATTTTTGAGGTGATTGGGAAAGATGCTGCAGCTGCTGCGATGCCAGCGCCGCCGTAGCGCGTACGTCGCTCTTGGGTGGCTCTTGCCATGCGTCTGGGCTAATGCATGCATCACGTGCGTACAGGTCTAGTGGAGCGCACCATGGCAGTCGATCCGTGAGCGCCTGGTGCCGTGCGAGCCTTCTGGAGGCGTCCAGTGCGCTCCAGCAGGGCGCAGTGTCGTCGGTGGAGCTCACGCAGGCCTGCATCGAGCAGATCGAGGCCACGACCAAGCTCAACATGTTCGTGTATACCGACAACGATCGTGCGCTGCAGCTGGCCAAGGAATCGGATGCACGCCGAGCCAGTGGCCGGACGCGTGGAGCTCTGGATGGCATTCCCATCGGTGTCAAAGACATCTTTTGCATGGAAAACGTGCCCACGACTGCGTCTTCCAAGATCCTCGAAGGTGCGAGTGCACTCATTGCGTGTTGGTGTGTTTGTCCATGTCTGATGAGCAGCTCGTGCGCTTCACAGGCTTCGTGTCTCCTTACGAATCCACTGCAACTGCGAGACTGCTCGAGAGCGGAGCGGTTCCATTGGGAAAGCTCAACATGGACGAATTCGCCATGGGATCGGCAACGATTTACTCCACGTTTGGGGCGACAGTGAACCCGTGGTCGTCTGATATGGAGGACAATGCAGTTGTTGCGGGCGGTAGTTCCGGTGGCAGTGCTGCCGCTGTCGCGTCGGGTTGCTGTTTTGCAGCCTTAGGTTCCGACACTGGTGGCTCTGTGCGACAGGTATGACTGCGGGTCAAGCCAATAGCATGGCCATACCATTGATCCACTGATAGAGTTGCTCTGATTGTTCAGCCGGCTGCCTACTGTGGTATCGTCGGGCTCAAGCCTTCCTATGGTCGAGTTTCTCGTCATGGCATGATCGCCTACGCCAGCTCTCTGGATACGCCCGGTATCTTCACTCGTAGCGTTGCGTAAGTGATTTATTATTGCTTTACCACTCATCCCGATTGCATTGCTGAACACTTTTATTGCAACACAGTGATGCTGCTGTCGTTCTCAAGGCGATCGCTGGTCCTGATCACATGGATTCAACATGCATGGCGGATGAGCTATCTCCGGAATGGGTGCGTGACTTGCAGTCGAGTTGGTTGGTTTACAATTTAGTTGACAATGTTTTTGAACTGATACGAATGCAGGCTACGCTCAGCTCGGAACCTGCTGATCTGAAGGGCGTTCGTGTGGGTGTTCCCCATGAGTACTACGTGAAGGAGTTGCCAGAAGAGATCCTCAGTGTCTGGGATAAGGGCATCCAGTGGCTTCGTGAGGCTGGAGCTGAAGTGGTTCAAGTTTCGCTCCCGACCACGAAGCTTTGCATTCCGGCCTATTACATCATTGCCTGTGCTGAGGCTTCGTCCAACATGTCTCGATACGACGGAGTTCGTTACGGTTACCGGTGCGTACAAGCAGAAAATGCACTACCGTAGATGTGTTCGCTGATTTATGTGGATATAGTGCCAAGAATATCGCCCATGATGGCCAAGGCGATCAGTCCGATGCCCTCCACGATCTGTATTGCCGAACGCGTTCCGAGGGCTTTGGTCCTGAAGTCCAGGTGAGCTCTCCCTACCGTTTCGTTTCCTTTGGGTGGTGGGCTGGTCTCTCACTTCGGTGTGTCTCCATCGATAGCGTCGCATTCTCTCGGGCACATTTGTCTTGTCCGCCGGTGCTATGAGCGACTACTATGAACGTGCTGTCATCATTCGCCAACGCATTCGTGAGGATTTCCAGAGCGCATTCCGCGACCACGAAATCGATGTCTTGATGACCCCTACTACCCCGACGGGTCCATTCGCGCTCCACAACAAGAAGACCAGCGATGATCCGGTGTCGATGTATTTAAACGATGTCATGACGATCCCAGCCAACATGGCCGGTATCCCTGCGATCTCGGTTCCGGCCGCATTGACCAACGATGGCGCTCTTCCGCTGGGACTCCAGCTCATGGGCCAGAGCAAGGCCGAAGAGCGTGTGTTGCAGGTTGCCAATGCCCTCGAGCAGCGCGCGAATTTCAGCAAATTGATCCCGGATAGCGTGTACGAATCCCGAGTGTAAAGCATCGTGATTCAGAAAATCATCCGGACTGGAACACACACAGAAAAAAACAATAGAGATCAAGGCAAAATGAGCGAAACCGGTGTAGCTAACGTTGCTTGCTATGCGTGCGCATGAGTATCGTGATCGTGCTTGGCGTGTGCGTGCGCGTGCGGATCCTTATCATGTGCGTGTTCGTTATGCTCGTGGGGATCCTTATCGTGCGCGTGGTTGTCGTCATGTTCATCGTGCGCGGGCGAGTGCTCCATGTATTTTGCAGCTGATGAGCTCACGCGTCGTATCCAGCCCGTGACACCGCCGGAGGAGTCGTGATCTGCGTCGTCATGATGCGCGTGATAGCTGAAATAGTGACTCAGACCGTGATGATGGACTTCGGGCTCTTCGGGGATCCGCTTGCCGCTCACTGGGCACTGCATGCCAGGCTTGAGCTCCATGCCCGGGTGGGGATTGTGTGCATCCTCGTTGTGGCTCTCCCGAGTGGAGATTCGACGCGTGAGCATGAAGGCATTCATGAGTGTTTCCATGTTCTTGCCGCCAGTCATCTGGTGCGAAAGCTCGATGATCACGATCAGGGAGACGTGCCCGAAGACGCGTCGCCAAGCGAGCTCTGTCTCGGGTACCCAAAGCTCCGTGGAGCAAGCATACATCGTGCGCATCAGTGCGATGCCCATGGCGTTGAAATAGGCCAGCTTGATGCCGTATTTCACATGGCGCTGCGCCAATTCCGCAGCGAACTTGACCAGATCGGGCGACTGCAGCATGTTCTTGATGGCGCTGACGATCCGGATGAGCGCTTTGCCCTGCACCTGCATGGAGGAGCGGAAGAGCGGCCTGACTTCCGGTGCAATGGCGAACAGATGCAGGTAGAAGTTGTCAAAGAGCACAACCATGGGCGATGACGAAGGTTTGCTGGTAAAGGCCGGTGCCACTGGAGCTACAGCAGCAGGTACGACAGACTCGGCAGCATGTTGTTCAGTAGGTTTTGACTCTGGAGCCGCTGACAGTGGAGTAGAGCTTGAAGCTTCTGCCGCCACAGGAGAGATTAGATTTGCTTGTGCTGCTTCGGTTGGGTGGCTTGACTCGGGCTGGTCTGCCTTCGCAACCGTTGGAAGAATGACCGGCTCCAGCACCGGAACTGCCGTCGAAGAGGCCGAGCCTTCTGTCGCTGCATCATGCGCATGCTCTGAACTAGTAGCGGCTGGTGCTGTTGCAGCTGCTGGCTCCTTTGCTGGAGCTGGGGCAGCAGCAGTAGCGTTTGCATCGAGCGTCGCATTTGACGCTGCTCGTCCGACGGTCGTGGCGCTGGTCGCCCCTGCTCGACCCACAGTCTTGGAGCTGCTGCCCGCTGGAGCGGTCTTGACCTGGGAGAAGAGCGCCTCCCAGTGCGCCAGCAGCCGCTCTTGGTCCTGCTTGGTCGAGTGCGTGGCGAACGTGAAGTCCGGCAGGTACTCCTTCATCACGAGCATCTCCTCGCGGGTGTAGGGCGTCTCGGTGCCATTGTAGTCGTCCACGGCGATGAGTCTGGTGCTGCGCGTGTTGCCCATGGCGGTTGCGTGAATGGCTGCTGCTGCTGGCTCGTCATGCTCTTCCCATGGTACAGGAAGCGCCTTCACGCGATCCCATATTCATACAACAACTATTTATACGCCCTTTCGAAAAGTATTTTAATCCCAAACGCAATAGGTGTTCTTGCTTTTTGTATTGCTTTTTTTGTTCCTTATACCATCAAAACGCTTGCGGTCGCGACTCGACTTTCTTTTTATACTGTTTGTGGGGGTTGCGTATCTTTCTGTTATGGGTCCACGAGCGACCGGTTTCTATGCTAATGATGCCCAGCGATGTGTCCCAGGCCAGCGGTCCTGCTCCTCCCAGGGTGCTGCATGTGGCTGATGCACAGGGTCCAGCAGCACACTGGAGAGAGGGTTCTGGCGCAGCAGACAATGCGTGGGCGATTTCTTGGGTGCTACAAGACACGACCGGACGCGAGCGCTTAGACCAGAGCGGGCTTGCACGACGCCTTGTGGTTGCCTTCCTTCCAGTCCTTCTTCTGGCACTCAGCGCCGCAGTAGCGCACGACCTTGCAGCGCGAGCACACGAGCGTCGAGGCCGACTTGCACACGCGGCATTTCAGAGCGGCCTCACGACGCGCCAGCAGATCCTGCTCGTAACTATAGCAAGAGAGAGAGCGTGAGCCTTACTATTCAATGCAGCCATGTCAGCACATGCGATCGCGAAAGACGTACCCGAGCTTCTTCATGTCCCGCCAGGTCTCCATAGGCTCCGCGCTCGACTGCGTGTGGTACATGTCCTTGAAGCCCTTGAGCGTTAGGCCCTTGTTCTCATCGCACTGGAAGTACGTCTGGATCTCCTTGATCTCCTCGTCCGAGAACGGCTTGCCGTCGTTGCAGATCTTGCTGAACTCCTTGAGCTTGTCGAGCGTCAGGCTCTTGTCCGTCGGGTTTTCCAGGAAGGACAGGTACAACTTGGTCAGCACGGCCTCGAAGTCGCGCGACAGGTTGCCGTCCTTGCCAATGAGGATCGAGCGGATCTCGTTCTCCGAGAGCTCGCCCTCCGCGTGCGTGTTCACCTTCTTGGGGGCCATCTCTGTTGTCTGGAGCTTCTCGGTCGAGCGTGAATCTGTGTGTGTGTGACCGCAAGATGTGCGGCCCCAAAATCCATCGACCTGCTCGATTGCATACCCCGCTCAAACCGATTCAAAAGCTCTCTCGAACACGTCACCGGTGCCTACAGCATCTGATTTCAAGCAAGCAAGAGGTGCACCCAGGATGTGCGTTTGTGGCGTCGACATTGCTGCTCTCTTGGTAAACGGGCAGACCACAGAGATGCTAGCCAGAGTGGCTGCGTGTGCGCGTTGCAGCTCTTCGTGCGTGCTGCATACGGTGGGATTCTTCCCTGGTCCTTCTATGCTGACGCTTTGATAGGAGCAAACTGTTCCCCATGAGACTTGATATCCGCGGACGGGGGGACGACAGTCAGTCGCACTTGTGATTGGTGGATCTGCGATCCTATACAAAGATCAAGTGATGCGCCTCGTGCGCTTTGGTGCGAGGCCGCGTGTCATGCTGGTCTCTCTGGCAGGCGAAACCGGTATCATACCGAGGCACTTGCGGTTTGTTGCGCATTGTCGCGTTGTGCTTCAACGGCCATCGAAAGAACGAGCCAAAAGCCGGACACGCGCATCTCCGTCTGGACTTTTCGGCTCCCGGCACATTACGCTCTCGTTCCCCCCTTCGTCACCCGACGGCCGCCCGCGTGTGAGCCAACTGCGTGGAGAGGGTGAAGCGGCTTGACCCAGGCGTCAGTCAACCCTCGAGCTGCAACCCCACGACCGACATATTCCTTCAAGCCCCACACTCGAGTCAACTGCTATCTTTGGCTAATGACAAACACTCTTGGGCTGACCTTGGGGCTGTGGAAATAACCTCACGCCTCAAAAACCTCAGCACCCACACTGCGTGTGTTTTTTTTCTCTTGAAGAAAACCCCAAAGAGAAAGAAAGGAGAGCGGAAGAGAAAGCCTTTCCATGGACGACGACCGCCGCCTCTTCCAGCCGCAGGGCGGCCGCTCGGGCTCCGTCAATGGCTTCTCCAACTCGGTCATGAGCGCCGGCTTCGCCAGTCGATCCAGGCATCCGTCTTCGGCG
Source organism: Elongisporangium undulatum (assembly GCA_023334555.1). Lineage (NCBI taxonomy): Eukaryota > Oomycota > Peronosporomycetes > Pythiales > Pythiaceae > Elongisporangium > Elongisporangium undulatum. The sequence continues at coordinate 37,527 of JAADVF010000133.1, forward strand.
CCGCTGCCCTCGCGCCAGCCGCCCATGTTCTCGCGCCAGTCATCGGCCTCGAGCGTGTCGCAGTCCGGCTGGGATGAGTCCCGCTTCTCGACTGCGTCATCGACCATGTCCTCGGTCTCGGCGGCGTCCTATGCATCCTCATCAGCATACTCGGGCGATCGCTGGGCACCGCAGCGCGTCACCAACTGCTGTCAGCTCTGCCAGGAGAAGTTCTCGTTGCTGCGACGCTCGCATCGATGCCGCCGATGTGGATACCTGTTTTGCCAGAAGTGCTCGCGGTATAAAGCAGCACTCACAGGCCACACGCACAAGTCTCGCGTTTGTGAGAAGTGTTTCCCCAAGGTGCTGGCAGGCAACCAGCCGCCCATGAACTCGTTTATCCACTCGAAGGCCTGGGTCCCGCGCGGCGTCTTTGCGCACATGCTGAGCTACTTGAACCACGTGGATCTGTGCTTGGCCTCGATGTCCTGCCGCTTCTGGTACAAGCGAGCGCTGCTGGACATCACCTGGCGACCGCTGTACATCCGAGAGTTCGGCGACGACGAGAGCAGCCCGCAGCGCGAGTCACTGGTCGCCTTCCAGCGCGATGTCCACGGCCTGGGCTTTGAAAAGCTCTCGTGGCACAACAAATTTGCGGTTCGATGGACAGCGCGCAAGGCGGCCGAGAAGAAGAAGAGCTTCCTGGTGATGAGCAGTCTGCTTTCGTCGCTGGGGCTGAGCAAGTACGCGCCCATCTTCGAAGCCGAGGAGATCGACATTGAGTCGCTCTGCCTCATGAACGCAGGTCACTTGAGAGATTTAGGCGTCCCGTTCGGCCCTCGTATGAAGCTGCTGAATGCGGCGGCGTGCCTCGCCGATTTCAACGAGGACGATGATGAAGACGACCGGCCGTCCATGGAGTCGGGACCGATTACACCGATTGCACGTTTCAAGAAGAAGCGCGATGAGATGAAGCACTTCAAGGCCAATTTGGTGCGTCGTGTACAGCAGTCTGCTGTGCGCATTGCCATCCTGACGAACGAAGGCGAGCTGTGTAATGTGGGCTCCGGTATTATTATTCACGAAAGCGGTCTGATTGCCACGGCACGGCACTGTCTGCAGGGCGAGCAGTTCGATTGCATCTACAGCGACGAGTACATGATCCTAGTGGCGCAAACTGAGTCGACATCGCTGCCTCCGCTGTGGAAATACCATGCCAAAGCCATTCCGGAGTGCTGCAACGAAGACCTCGACTATGCGCTGCTGCAAATCGACTGCGAAGTCATTTCTGACCCGCCAAGCGGACTCTACATTGGCGACATCACGGATCGCATTATTGCGCGCAACTGGAATGTCACGAAGATCGAAGGCACCTCCGTGGCCACGATGCCCAAACTGCCTGCAGTCCCCATTGGCAACTCCAACAACGTCGAGCCAGGCGATGAGATGTGGATGTTTGGCTACCCTAGCAGCGGCCACAACACAATCACAGTGCACCACGCTATCTGTTCCGGCACGGATTCGCAAGTCTATGACGGAGAAGAAGTGGACAAAGCGATGCTCCGCACAGCAGCACAGTTGGACAATGGGTTCAGCGGCGGCGCAGCCGTGGACAAGAAGGGCCAGCTGGTCGGCTTGATCTCCTTCAGTGTGCTTCGTCAGGACCGCGTGCGCGCCATCAACATGGTCAAGGGCGCCATCGAGCTGGCGAAGCGCAAGTATCATTATGTGTGACGTGTGTGCCATCCTTTTGAACACCACTGCTGTGATCTCCATTCCGCCATAACAATTCGGGATTGAAATCAATTGCTAGGCTTACTGTTAATCGACAACTAACGGTAATATTAGTGTTATTTAACACCATCAGTCAATTAGCTCCAACACTAAATCAGGAGCGAATGCGGTTTTCAAAGTGATTATTCGAGGTGCACCACACTATTTTAATCGCCCGCGCCGCGAATGCGCGTGTGGGCGGAAAACCCCAAAAAGGAAAGATGGACGATCCGGCGAGCGGTGCGGCCGTGGGCGTGACGCTCTTCCCGGCCGATTATGAGATCGTGGAGATGATCACAGATCAGGGACAGGAGATTGTGCAGCGGTGGGTACTGCTGTCAGCGCTGATCTGCTCCATCTGCGCTCTTCCTCTGGACGAGATGACCGGTTGCCTGACGCCGTTCGATTCGCTGCCACAGGGAGTTCACGGATGCACAGCTCTTTATGCACTCAATCCAAGAGCTGGAGAGGGTGCGAGCGGAGCGCAAGCAGAAGAAGCAGAAGGTGTCGCATCAGGCGTCGCCCGTGGGGCCAGAAGCCACTCCTGCCGACGAAGACGGCGATGCTGCTATGACGACTGCAGGAGCCGATATTGCAGCAACGGCTGAAGGCGACGAGAAGAGCGACGTGGACGAAGAGAAAGTCGAGGCAGTGCTGGAGGAGGACGAAGAGGACGTGATCGATCCTCGTATCCACTACCGTCCGATGGTGGCCGAGCTACAGGCTGCGGTGGTGGAGCTGCATCAGATGATCAACTCGATCGACCTGATCCGACGACGCGAGTACCTGGAGGACATGCGCTGTCTGCGCGAGAACACGGCGGCCAAGAAGGATGAGCTCGAGTGCCTTGTGGAGACCAAGGCCGTGCAGATCAAGGAAGCCAGCAGCATCCTGCTCTCTGGCGTGGACGCGCTCTCGAGCACCGTGGAGAAGGAGAGTGTGTTCTTCCAGGGAATCACGCACCTGCTGCAGAAGTGGAAGATCTGCGCACCGATTCATGGCAATATCCCCAAGCCCTTTCGTGCCGGTGAACCACTGGCGGTGGATTGCAGCTTTGTCAGTGGTACGTTGTGATGTGAAGACCAACTCCACTGGAAAGAGCCTCGTGCTGATGCTACTGTTTGTGTTTCTTCACGCAGCTGGATCCACGTTCACTCCCTCAACGCGATCTATTGCAGACCTGTCCTTTGCAGAGGTGAGTCCTTGTGCTTTGCTTGTTGTGCACTGCTCTTTGACTCTGACCTTCTTTGAATGTATTCCAGTTGAGTCGCACAGATCTGGGTATTGTGCGAGTCAAAACGCCAGATGAATACCTGCTCCGGACGATTCAGGTTTGCGGACTCATGCACTCGTCATGCTGATGTTGAATGATCGCTGATATAGCTTATATCTCGTGTATCAGTTGGAGTTGTACGCCGTTGAAACCGGTCGATCAGGACATTTCATGCTGCCGACTCCAACGGTCATTTCAACGTAAGTGCATCGTTTTGGTGCTGGAGAAACATTTTATATCTGACAATAACGTACGTGCGTGGCAGAACGAGAGCAGAACTGGAGCTATTGACTACGTCACCCGAGGATCTGAAAACGATGGATGTGCGCAATACGTCCGTACTGAAAGCCGTGCAATTCTCTGTGTTCTGCGAGGAGCTTTTCCAAGTTGTCATGCAGGAGGCTCTACGAAACACCTCAAACTGGACCGATACTGCCTACAACATAAGCAATTACACTGTCAAGCGTCAACGGCCAGACTCTGCAGCTGGCAGCATTTCGGTTCTTCAAGTTCTGGATGATGAAGTCAAGCTGCGTGTGAACGAAAAGTACCACCTGACAGTGAAACTCATGGACGTCAATAGCCTCAAGCTGAATGAAGAGGCTGCAAGCAAAGACAAGGCAGAGACCACCCCAGAAAAATCATCAGATCACCAAAATGGTAATCTTCCGAACGGAGTGCACACAAACGAGTCAAGCGAAAATGGCAGAACCGATGATGCAGAAGAATCTGCAAAGGAGGATTCATTTTTGACCGAGACGTGCAGGTTCGCTCTCCTGCTGTTTCAGCAAGAGATTCGCCACCGTCACGGCCGCAAGGATATTGCGCGCGAACTACTCTACTCAGGCACTGAGTCATCTGCCGGCTACACCATGAACAACGGCGTGCCAATGTCCGAGGCGGACAAGCAGGACGCGAACACGGGCGCTCTCTCTGTGGTACTATCCGTCATCGCGCATAATCTTCTGAAGGAAGAAGTGACTGGCTACCTCGATGAACTGTCAGCCACACTGGCGTTCCAGAGCATGCAAGTGTCGTCTTCGCCGCGTGTGTTAGAAGACGGTTTGCTCCAACCGATCTGCGATTCGGTTCGTGGTATTTACGTCAGTCCGCGATGGAAGACCTGCGCTCAGGACTCTACGCTCTCTGCTTTCGACCTCAGCATTGGCAAATCCTTTACGACAGGTTTGTGTTCTGTTATCACCTGGTATTGGTTCTATGCGTCAATTACTGACAGATCATTACTGATCATTTACAGAGATCCTTGTCATGGGCTCTCGCATCCGCTTTGAAGATGGACCCGCAAGTGTTCGCGAGGTGTCGGGCCTGGCCGGACTAAAGGAGTTTGTCGAGAAAACGGTGTGCACGCAGGTGGCTTTGGGTCTGTATCGCGACATCCAGTCGTTTGGGCTAAAACAAGTCACCATGGATCTGGACCAAGCCAGCGTGCGACTTTTTGCCGCTGGCGAATGGGATGGCAGCTGCGTCGGTGAAGGCCGAGTGGCCGACTCCAAGGCGATCGGCTCCATCTTCTTCGAGCCTCATTTCGCGGCCGATGGCAGCATCACCATCAGCTGCATGATCCAAGCAGTGGACGTCTCCAAGTTCATCGACTTGACGTCAACGATCCAGTCTGCGACTGGTGTCGTGCACAACGTGGACTGGCGCCGGATACCGGGCGTGAGCGACACGGGCAAGGTCATCTGGCTGCTCCAGCAGACGTCCATCCTGCCGTCGCTCTTCTCGGCCGTGACCGCCATGAGCACTGCGCTGACGCAGTGACCATTTTGCCTTGAGAACATTGGTCTGCTACCAAGCGAGACCTGATAACTACAGACGAAGGAACGTGTTCGTATTCCACTTGCTTACTCATTGAATTGCTGTATTACATGACCAGGAGGCTACTGATCTAGTTGCGAGCAGGGCGCGGGGCCGGGTCGTTGCCCGTCAGGCGCTTGTAGATGTCGTCGACCTGGTCGATGACCAGTTCGTAAGCGCCCGTGGCCAGCAGACCGCGGTGCACCTGCTCGTTGAGACCGCCAGGCGTGGCGCCTTCGTCGGCCATCTCGTCAAACGTCTCGGTCGATTCGCTGCCGGCCGCTGCCAGCGACTGGAAGAAGGATGCCACGAAGTCGCGCGACGCGTCCTCGGCCACGCCGTTGTTGACGCACCACTTCTGCGTACTGGCGCAGGTGGCGTAGAAGAAGCTAATGAGCGACGTCATGCCCGTCAGGGTCGTGATCTCCTGCTCGGTCTCGACCATCACGGGCGTGCCAATCTGCGACAGCAGGTCGTGCACGGCGTCGTTCTTGGGGAAAGCCAGGATCGGGCCTGAGCGCTTGGACGCGGCCGTGAGCGGCACGCTGCGCACGACCTGCGCGCGCGGCAGCTTGACGAGCGTCAGCAGCTCGTCGTACGGGATGGTGGCCATCATGGACACGATGGTCTTGTCGGCCGCGAAGTGCAGCTTGGGCAGCTCCTCGCGCGCCACGTTGGGCAGCAGACCGATGAAGATCACGTCGCTGGCGTCCACGATGGCCTGGTTGGACTCGCCGATGGACACGCGCGTGGGGAACTTAGCCACGAGCGCCTCGGCCTTGGCCTTGGTGCGCGCGGACACGGTCACGTGCTTGGGCTGCCAGCCGCCGTCGCTGCAGAAGCCCGTGACCACGGCCGAGCCGATCTTGCCCGTGCCCAGCAGGCCGATGGTCGTGTCAGTCGAAGGAGCCATGATGTTGCTGTTGCTTATGTTGCGGATTGCGTTGTGTGGTGCAAGTTGCGCAAATGGCCGCATAAATGACGGCGCCGAGAGATAAATTACGCGACTGAGAGTCGGCCGTGGAAGGAACCAAGTGGTAATTTTTCTCAGGCCACGCAAGTAAAAAAAAACAGATCTGATCCCCGAGGCAAGCCATTATGCACCATGTCGCAGATCCGATGGAGGATGATGGGTGTGCGTGTGTGTGCATGGCGAGCGTCCCAGCCGCAGCAATTTCCTGTGGCAGCTGCTGCAGTGACCATCAAGTGGCTCATATGGAAGACCTCCTCACGGATTGTCAGCATGATGCGTTGCTTCTCAGCGGCAGCTCCGAGAGTTTTGGCGCTCCCACTGCGGCCACGAGATCTCCGGCGCATGCGATGCTGGATCCAAGTGCGAAGCCACTGCATGCCTTGCTGGTGCTTCCGCTCCACCACCACAACCACCAATGAGCCATTTATCGCCATTCCTGGTTCTTCACCACATTGTCCCCATCGATGCACCAGCCTGATGCAGTGCAACGCGACCAGAGCCGATAGGGCACCAAGCAACGCCGTCACGAGCTGCTTGAGCATTCTACGACACCAATGAACGGCAGCGCAACATGACATCGCTCGACTCGGCCCGATCTGTCCTTCTCAGTCCAACTGGTGCATATGCGACCGAGGCTGAACAGTCGCAGTCCTCAAGATGCCGTTCCTGCGCTCCGACTTGGGCGCGGAGGTGGAGCTGCGCTCGTCCAAGAGCCTCATCGGGCGAGCGGCCAGCAAATGCGACGTCGTGCTGGAGGGCAACGGCATGCTGGACCTCCACGCGCTGCTGACGCTGGCGGAGGACAAGGCCTCGGCCACGTTGATGCCGTTTGCGACCACTGGCAATGGGGGCATGTGCTTTGTGAATGACCAAGTCGTGCGGCAGGACGGTGAGACCGTCGTGCATGGCGATCGCGTGGCCTTTGGCGATAGACGAAACGTGTTCGTGTTTGAGCTCACGTCGCCCTCGACAAATCGCTCTGTGACCAGCTCAATGAACCGCTCTGCTAATGCGAAAGCGAATGACAGCAGCAGCGTCCGCTTCCGACGCGCGCTCGATGCGCTGCGAGGCGACCCGTCGGCCGCTCTTCCAGCCAGGAGCCGGACGTCCAATGCTGTTCCGCCCATAGGTGCAAAGGCGTCGTCTTCCTCTCGCGATCAGCTGGGTCAGTTCTTGAAGGAGGCCTCAGCGGATTCGCTGCTGAGCGATTACGTCGAGCGCAAGCTCCGCCAGAGTCAGAGCAGCAGCAGCTCGCGGAGATCTCGCCACAATCGGCCTACTGCGATGGAACCGCCGCCGTCGCTCTCAGCGTCCTCCACCACCAGCTCCTTGCTGTCGAACTCCATGCCGAATCGGCCGCCAGCAGTGCAGGACACTGCAGACTCGCAGTCGATGCTGTCCACAGCAGAGCGGAACTACGTCGAAGTGGAGAAGCTCCAGCTCTCGCAGCGCCTGCGTGAGGTCAACAATGTGCTCAATGGCCACTTGGCGTTCCGATCCAGCTACCTGCGGAAAGGAGACGACGACGAGATGCAGCACAACAACATGGCTGATACTGCGACAAGCAGAGCAGCAGCAGCTGAGAGCGAGCGCGACGACGAGAGTCTGGAGGAAGAAGACGATCTGCCGGTGATGGTGGAGAAGAAAAAGCCGATCCGATCGCCACCGCGCCCAGTCGTGCAGCTGATCGCCCCAGTGGCAGCGCAAGACCCCGAGGGAGAAGAAGACGACGGGAGCCAAGACGAACTGGACGATCATCTTTTGGATTCGCTCCCAGGCTTCTCAGAGCCGATTCGTGTCAAAGCTGAGATCCAGCAAATCCGCGAGTCGATATCACGATCAGACCCCATGCTTGCATTACCAAATGCAGCGCCTGCTCCATCGTCAAGTGACGCCAATGCACGGCCAGACAAAGCACAACAGCGCACACGACTGCATCAGCAGCTGATTGACCAGACGATTCGATACAAACGACAGGAGATTCTCAGCCATGCGTTCGTGCGCTGGCGTCGAGGCCTTCGCACGCAGCACCAGAATCGAGTCTCGCGTGACCAACAACTGCAGAAGGCACGCCTGCGTCTGGTCCTCTGCCGACGCGACAATTGCTTTTTCCAGTGGAAACAAGCGGCCCAACTGATGAACCAAGTGATCAGCTGTCGCGTGGAGGCCTTCCAGCAGCGGGTCGCGAGTCGCTCGCTGCGCAGAGTGTGGAGTGAGTGGAGAATCCACTATCTGAGTTCACGCAGGAGATCGGCATCGCTTGGATCCGTTCTCCGATCTCATTGGAACAAGAGAGTCCAGAAAGCGTTTGCACACTGGCAGATGAGTGCTCTTATGATCCGCGATAAACAGACTCTGGCCAAGTGCTTGGACGAGCAGCAGAGCTCGATGGATCGATACAAAGAGCGATTGTCGCGTATGCAGCACGCACGACACGGAGTGCGGTCGCAGCTGCTGGCGATTCTACGCAACTGGAAGCAGCATGTGCAGACACAGCAGAGCAGACGTGAATGCATGCGAAGACTGATCACGTGGGGCTTTCTGTCCAAGCAGAAGCGGATGGCCTGGATCAAGTGGAAACAAGTCGTCTTGCTCACCAGACACACAAAGTTTCTCCACAACCAGCATGACGACCGATTGAAGGCTGCGATAGAGGAACAGCGTCAGCTCCATCAACAGATCAGCGAGGAGACGGCAGCGCATCACGAAAAAGAGGCCCAGGCGCTACGAGAACTAGCAGAACAAGCCAACACTCGAGTGCGTCAGCTGCAGCAAGCGAAAGAGAACAGCGAGCAGCAACAGGTACGAGCCGTTGCTATTCAAGGCTGATTGCAGTGGGGGAATGTGTATCATGTATGGTGCTGATAACAGGCCAAGCGCAAACAGCAGTGGGATACGAGTCTCGAGCGGTTCTTCAAAGCGGCTGCCGTGCGGGTATGAATGAAGTCATTGCCTGCCTGTCGAAGACGGGTTTACATTGCACGAGCTGACTGGGCGTTGGTCAGTACAACGATCAGATTGAGCGAGTGAATCAGGAGCTGGAGCTGCTGATCCAGCACAGTGAACACGATCTGGAGAGCGCACGCTATCGCGCAGCATCGGTACGTAAAGCAGAGACTGCTCTGCCGTGCCGCTGCAGGGATCTAATTCAACTGCATGGCAGTTTCTGGTGGAAGCGATGCTGGAGCAGAAAGTGCACAACGCTAGCGTGTGCATGGAGACCCAGAAAGCGCTCATGCAGGAGTTCCAACGGCATGTACAGACCAGACCCACGAATTCACTGGACAGCGAAGACCTCGGATCCCAACAGCTCTCCGACAATGCCAAGTTTCTCTACGAAATGCTGCAGCAGGTGAAGCAGCTTTCTATTCGTTTGCCCTCATTGGGATAGGAGCTAACTCTGATGCCGCCAATGTCTCCCAAACAGCGGTTGACGCGACAGCACCAGCTTTACGACGCGCTCGCAAAGTTGGCGGCGGCCCAAGATGATCAAACGCTGGACGCCAAGAAGCTTCGCCATGCGCGGTTTCTAGCCAATGTCATGCGCGATCGAGAGGCGCGGCATCTGGACGACATGCAGCGGATGTTCCGCATGCAGAGTCGTTTCCACAGCCCCACGAGAGCTGCGCCGGGGGCCGCGTAGCCTGCTTAAAAGTCCAATAGCAATTGGGCCAGGACGTGCTCCACATGATGCGGTTCGATGGTCGGACTGTCGTCCACCATGGCTTCCATCTGCGCTCGGTTCAGCGCCTCCAGCAGGAACACGCGCAGGAACTCGCTGCTGAGCTTGACTGCGTCGGCGTGGATCTTTGTCACGGCGGCCACGGCCTCGTCTTCCTCGTCCTCGTCCTCCTCGTCACTGCCCAATCGATCTCTGTGACCACGGTCGCGTCTGCTCCCAGCTCCAGCGGCAGCTTCGTCCGCCTGCGCGGTCGCGTTGCGCTCCCATACGCAGCGGAAGATGTGCTCTACCAGACTGCTCTTGAAGGCCGCGGCCATGATGAGGGAATGTGGCCTGCGTTATCCATCAAAACTAATCCGTCGGGTACGGTACTACCCTGCAAGGTAGTTCAACGTCACTCATTCAGGCAATTGAGAGCCATGGCCAACAACGTGGTGATCGTGGGGTCCGTGAACGCCGACATCGTGGTAGCGGTGGACCGGCTGCCGGCGCGCGGAGAGACCGTGGGCGCAAGCCGCAATGACACGGGCACGTTCGTGCCTGGCGGCAAGGGCGCCAACCAGGCTGCGGCCGTGGCGCGGCTGCTGGATCCGAGCCAGCGCCAGGCCAGGTTTGTATGCCAGTTCGGCAACGACGCGCATGCCGCCAAGCTCCAGGACGCGCTGACCGATGTGGGCGTGGACCTGACACTCGCGGGCCATCCGGACTGCCCCTCGGGCCAGGCGTTCGTGTTCGTGTATCCGGACGGCGACAACTCAATCGTGATCGTGGGCGGCGCCAACGCCTCGTGGCCCGAGACGCTCTCAAGCGCCTGCGTTGAGGCGATTCAGTCGGCCGCAATCGTGCTCTTGCAGTGCGAGATCCCGGCGGCGGTGAACTACGCGGTGGCCAAGGCCGCGGCACAGGCCAATGTCCCTGTGATGTGGGACTCTGGCGGCGAAGACCGATCCATCCCGACGGAGATCCTGCAGCTCATCTCGTTCCTCTGCCCCAACGAGACGGAGCTGTCGCGTCTCGCGCACAAGGACGTGCAATCCAAGGACGACGCGATCCAGGCCGCTCGCTCGCTGCAAGCCCAGGGCGCACGCAGTCTGCTCGTGACGCTGGGCTCGTTGGGCTCGGTCTTCGTGCCTGAGAACGCGGCCGAGCCAGTCGTGCACCAGCCGTGCTTCAAGGTGGATAACGTGGTGGACACCACGGGCGCCGGTGATTGCTATCGCGGTGCGTTCGCAGTCTCCTTCGCCGAGGGACGAACCATCCAGGAGTGCATGCGGCGGGCCGCCGCCGCCAGCGCATTGTGCGTCCAGGCGGCCGGTGCGCTGCCCAGCATCCCTTCGGCTGAGCAGACCACGGACTTCCTCAACACCCAGCAGCAGCAGTAGACGCCAATGCAGTGGAGCAGTTTACATTGGATTTGGTTGGGTTAAATAGGCAGGAAGACTACAAATACACTAGAATACAAAAGCCAGGACGACTCACTCGCTGATCTTGATGGACTCGCAGCGCGAGCACCAGTGCTTCTCGAACTCGGCCACACGCGCGTCCAGGCCGTCCGGGATCACTTGGTACACGTCCATGATGAGCTGCATCTGCGAGAGGCGCTGCTGCCCCACGAGCGCGACATCAAAGCCTCGGTCCATGGACACGCTGTTGCTGGCGAGCCAGTTGGCCACGCGCTTGGTCACGCAGATCTGGCCGCCTGCCCCGACGTCCGCGATCTCGTTCGCGACGACTTCCGAGATGCCGATGTACGTGATCTTGCCCGTGACCGGGTGGATGTTCTTCACTAGCACGCCCTCGGACTCCTGGGCGTCGTGGACGCCCATGCGCACGCGCAGGCCGTTGAACACCATCTTCTTGCTCTTGCCCTTGACGCGCGCTGTGGCCGGCACTAGATCGTGCAGCTCCTTGGGCCACTTGGCCTGCAGCAGCTGGAACTGGATCTCCATGCAGTAGTCCACGGCGTCCTTGATCGTGTGGAACGCGAGCTGGAACGCGTCGCCGCAGGTCGTGATCTCGTAGCCGTGGAACTTGGCCAGCAAAGACCGCATGATCTCGTCGTGCAGCTCGTTAGCCTGGCGCATGATCTGGCCGTCCTGGAGACCCCAGAGCTCACTGGACGACTCAATGTCCGTGAACACGAACACTGGGTTCACAAGCGGAGGCGCGAACACCGAGTTCATCTCGAGACTCGGCTCGGCCACGTAGAACGCGTGCGTGTACTCCTCCGGGAGGTACTTGCCGAAGGACCGCACGAAGCACTCCTGGCTGCAGCCCATGACGATGGTCAGCGCCGTGCCCGAGTTGTTGAACAGCAGCGTGCTCACGCCGATCACGGCGTTGGGCATGTGGATCTTGTACCGACTGAAGAGCAGGATGAGCGAGATGATCTGGTACTGGAACGAGAACACGCCGTAGACGATCCTAGAGGGAGCAGCAGCTTAGCCTGAGTCTCATTACAGCAACTAGCACAGTCACTTGGGATGCCAAAGGCACGTACATGATGCCCTTGATGCGCTTGTACAGCGGCGACAGCACGTGCGCGCCGTGGATGGCCTCGTACTTGCGGCCGGAGCACTTGAGGCTGATGAGCACGTAGACCACGTAGAGCAGCAGGATGGCCTGGATCATGTTGCCGCTGATGAGAATGCGGTATGAGCGCGTGTTGAAGCCGTGGTTGTACACCGTGTAGCCAGACTCGGCCAGGAAAAAGATCACGATGAGCACGTGCACCCACTTGCAGTAGAAGCGCGCCGTCTCACGCTCTCGCATGGGCCCGCGGTCCATTGACTTGCGCGCGAGCTTGGACAGCTCCCACGTCATGGGAAACATCCACAGCGAGCTGCCCATGAGCGCGGTGTCGCCCATCACCAGGATGAACGACATCCACGGCCGGGTGACGTTCGAGATCTGCGCGATGCCGCGCAGCCCGAGCGCGTCAAAGTCCGCCTGGCTGGCCACGCCCTGGAACTGGTCCTCCAGCGTGGCGTCGCTCATGAGCAGCAGATCCACATGGAAGATCCCGCGGAAGAGCGACCAGAGCCACAGGTACACGAAGAAGAAGAAGATCACGAACCGCACGGCCGACACGCGCAGCTCCGAGTGGCGGTAGATGCCGCTGGCGATGGCGCCGGCCGCCACGCTCGAGATGAGCAGAGACGTGGCGTACAGGAGGCTCCACAGACGCATGGCTTCTGCAGGGCGGAACAATTGCTTGATGGCGGTGGAGAGGGGCGCAGCAGACGCCCCCCAGTCGCCGCTTCCGGTGGGGCCGTCGGATCATTCCATGGAAGAAATAAGGACACTTGTTCGAAAAAAGCTCAAAAGAGTGACATTCTGATTTGAGAAAGGAAATAAGGTGGACCACACACTTCAAGTCAAGATGGTCATGGGAGCCTCGCTATTTGCTATAGCACTGCTAGTGGCAATAGATATCTTATTACTCAATACGGTTGGCCCCTAAAGCACCATCATGCTAAAAAACAAAGTTTAAGTGCTCCGACTCCAGAACATAATTAACAAGGTATGGTAAATTGCAAAAGGTGACACGCTTTGAAAGTTTCATCAGAACGTGACACGGTTTGTTTAAAACACAGTGGAGTATTGAATGAATAATACTTGCAGCGTAAACTACGAGTTTTCTTACTGTAGCCATTTTTAGAAAGCGGAGAGAAGGTCGATCACAACAGAAGACGACGGTGACGATGGACTCGGGTGAAGACTCACGCACAGAC